>JARJEC010090713.1:0-40246 GCA_030264575.1 Tachinus sp. AB-2021 | reverse complement strand
TATTTTATTTCTAATTTTCTATTAAGAATTATCAATTAATATATTGTACTATTTAGAGAATATGCAAATGCATAAAGTGCCAGTTTACGGTTTTAAATTAACTGCCAAACCCTCATTACCGAACGCGTCACAAGGGCAAGTAAGTGTACTAGCACACAAGCCGTGAGAAAGATTTAAAAAATGTGTATACCAGCCAGTACTTTGTTAATTTTCACAATTGAAATACAACCGAATTAGATAAAATGATAAATGAACTCAGTGAAGATATTTTATTAACAAATTTAGTCACAAATATAAAATATTTTTATTAGAGCTTCACTACCATGGAACTGCAAGTTTGTTTAAATAAATAGATAAATTTGTGATAACTATAGAAATACGATATTCATGTAATACAATTTTTATTTGTAATGTAATGGGAAATTAGTACACTTGGATGTGACGTAATATGAAAACAAATTTGAGTGTCGAAAAGTAAGTAGAACAATATTATTAATTAAGATACAAAGAAATTTAGAATGACTTTAAATATCAGTCCATTCGAATGGTTCGGGCGGCTCTGGATCTTTCTCTTCGTCCAATTTTGGGCCGTGAGCTGAAACAAATCAAGATCCAATCAATCAATTATGTATATGAATGTATATATTATTTATTTAGTTTTATTGCTTCTTTTGAAGAAATAAAAAAAAGTCATTTCAAGTGTACCAACCCGCAACTAGTTCAACAATTTCTTCTTGTTCTGGCTTGATATTGCGGACCATAATGATGCCACCAATGCTGACATCCTTGATGGAAATATATTGTCCGTCGTCAATCGATCCCAACACCTTGAGCTGCGGCTGCATGACCCGCGCGGGATTGTTAATTATTTCATGATCGGCTTCTATTTCGTCTTTCATTTTTTTCGGCGGTTCCGGTTTGACGACTTTTTCATCCTGCACCCACCGTCACAAATAATATTGAGCGGATAGATAATAAATGAATAAATGCAATTTGTTACACTTACGGCGTCAATTTTTAACTTGTACTTATCGCGACGTCCCCTCCTCGCGGCGATGCTCAATAATGCGGACGAGGTTTTCACCATTTCCTCGCGTTTCTTTTCCTCGGTGGGGGACGGATAAGCGAACGTCGATGGTTTTATATTTGATTTGAATTGCATTTTGGGCATATTCAAATCGCCGTTCAATCCAATCAGACAAGTCGGAGTAAATGCCAGCGACAAGCAATGTGCCAACGGAAACCAATACCAATATTGGGTGAAAATTAATGTGCCGACGACGGCCAGCATGTTGACGTGTCCGGTCCTGCTCTGCAGAGTCATGGTTGCATTCCTTCCGCCGGCATCGATTATACCTTTAATTTTATATAATAATCAATATTATATTAATTCGAGTAGAAAACAATCCGATACCTTGGGCCATTATAGCTCCAAATTTCGACATAACATCTTCGTGCTTATCTTTAATGACTTCGGCGTATTGTTGCCGGAAGAAGTTGACTTTGGGGCAGATCTGTTCGGTTTGCTGGATGCATATCATTGCGGAAGCAATGAGGGCCCCCTGTCTGACGAAATTGATTCGATCTGATTGAATCATCGGTTCCAGAATTGTTATGGCTTCACGTAATCCCGTGCCGGCGCAGGCAATTCCCAAAGCCATCGCGGCGCCATAACGGACGTGAGGATTGTAACTTTCCGCAAGAAGTGAAACCACGCTGGGGCAATGATTTGGAGTCCTGAAAAATAAAACATAACAGTATTATTTCTAATAATGCTCGTCGTTATTGACATAGTTTCAAATGTGTATCGAACGTGTTTATCCCGGTGGCGGATTTGATTGTGGATTTGTGGTGGGTCAACACACATCGAGAGGGATTGTTTGAAAGTTTGTTGTGACCGCAAGGCTGCTGCTTGACGGAAAACAGGAAAACAACATTAAGGTAAATTAGAAAACTACAATCAAGTTTATATTAGAACCGTTTATTTTTACATTTATTTATTTATTTATTTATTTATTTATTTAACCTTGCTCGAAGTATTTTGACTTGATGAGCCCAGGCCGTACAGTTGAATCCATCGATGTTTTAAACGTGCGTATAAAGAAATCAAGAGTTTTTCGGAGTTTTTCGTTAATAATGGAAATTCAACTTGTGCGTGATTGGCCATTAGCAAATGGTAAAACCTCGTAGGATCAAGAAAGAAATACACTTCAAATCATTTTATCGAACCAATTTGTTCGGCTAAATATAATAACTCGTGGCTTGATTATTAATCGATTAAATTTGTTTAATGCAATATTTTAGATACAATTTATACAGAGTGAATCAATCGATCGCAGATTAAATTTATTATTTAAATACCTTATAAATATAATGTATCGAGAGCTCTAATGTATTGCAAAAACGCCAAACGGATAAAAAACTTCTCGATACATAAAAAATGCCGGGAGATTTATGGTTTTAATATCAAACGAAAAATAAATAAGGCAAAAAGTAACGTCTTTGTGCTCTCGCATACCAAACAAGAAGCCAAACACTAGCATCAGAAACCGTGCGTAGATAGACGCCCATTGACATTGAGTTTTATGAAATTTCTTCTGCCTGAATAAATACATTTCGATTCTAATATTATATTTATAGGCCGACTAATGTTTATGAGTCGCGCAATGACAACATTTACATCCGACGAGGCATTTTGATTTACTGCACGTTTCAATTTCGTTACAATATGCATACGTACATAAATGCGAGCGTTTTGCGAGCGACCGATTTTACACGAATTTATGAAAAACTAATGAATGAAGTCCATTAATGACTTCACTAAAGTGCGAATGGGAAATTAAATTGAAATGTTTGGTAAAAGGAAATCGTTTTAAATACAAAAAAGCAACTTTTTCAATAAGACCGCACACATTTTTTCAACTAAACCGGACAGACCGATGAATTAAAAGAGCTAATTGAGATGAAACAGCCTAAAAAACTTTACCGCGAAAAGTTCACGACCGGCAATTTGTTGCCTATTTCTAGGCAGCGTTTGGTTTAAATATCGTCTCGAATTCGAGGCGGAAATCTACCATAACATTTTTTTAAAAATTTTATTAAAAATATAATATAAATAAACAATGATTGACGCGGCTTCAGATCAGATTTGTCAAATGCACCGCATTCGCTGTAAGCACACATCAATGTGGCTCAATGACGTCGATTGACTGAATTGACTCCCAACCAACAAACCGTGCGGGTAATATGTGACTGACTGAGAACCCTCGGCGGTTTATTTCAGCCAAACTATACGAACTCCATTAAATTGTCTGTTAAACAATTAACAAACATTTTCTACAATAAAGTCATCCCTTGATTATAATACACCCCCGGTTCGGTCGGTTTGTTCTGCTTCGGTTGCGTATACGGGCTGATAATTAAATCTCAACATTATAATTAATTATATTATCGCTATAAAACAATTGAAAATTTAATTAACGCGTAGGTGTGGGCGTTGCTGCGTTCCAAAAGGTTGAAAGATTCGGTCGAATGTAATGTATGTAGGTGCCGGTGCCCAAGCTCGATGGTTTAAATTACGGTAAAATAGTTTCGAATTTCAATTAATATTTCGCAACATTTAACGCGTTTTAGTTCCATTTCATTTCCAAAAACCGTCTTAAAATGATCCACAACGTGGAGGAAATGCAAAAAGAGTGGGGATAAGAAAATGTTACTTTTTATCTATTATTTAAAACCAGTCACAATTTAAATTATATTCGATGAATCAAATAGAATTGATTTTTATTATTCAATGTTTTCTTATTTTGCGCAAAAAAGGTATATAAAACAGTATATTACGATGAAATATGATTATTGAGGGACGGGATATTATATAGGACATTGATGGTTACATAAATATATATTTTTCCCGAGACCCCGTTAAGTTAAACACGTAAAAGCGAGGAGGGGACCCGGTTGTTTCCCCTTTATTTCGCGTCGGTCTCCCGCCGTCATAATCTTAAAAATCCATTATTTTTACACAGAGGTGCTCGCCATAAATTTCGCCCCCACGCACTCCAGACAGCGGGGATAATGCTGAAAAGTCATTAAATATTATTATTTTTTCGCACCAACAACAATTCCCTTAAAGTATCACAATGATGTCAATCATTTGTCAATTAATCTTTCCTTAGAATTTTATTGCTTCGTTAAAACTTTTAACGCTTCTAAGTTTAATCGATTTTTAACATTTAAAATTAAAAGTTGCTAAAATTAAAAAATAAATGTTTATTCTTTTTAGTTTTAAGAAAAATTATTGAAAAAGATAATGTCGACCGAAATACCGTTGGCAATCAATGCAAAAATTTACTGAAATTTATTTGAGATTCTTATGCACAGAAATTGACGTTATTGGGTTTTACATTTGAGTTGGAGTACTCTCAATTGCCCGGAGGGGTAAAATTTAAGTTTTTTACATTGCCTTGCTTATTCCATTCGTAAACGGTGACTAATTCTCCCTCTTCAAATTGTAGCAACCGATTTGAAAATATGCACGAAGAAAAAAGAACGTAGCCGACACAATTTAAACGTTTCATTTAATAAAACATCGAAATAATTTTTACTACGGTTGCCGTGATAAAATGCGCCCTCAACGCAATCAAAAGAAAATCAAATTTAGTTTGGGAATTTGTTGGAACTAATTGCCACTCGACGTTTGCAATTCGTTTTTACAACAGCCGAAGAATATTTAATTAAAACTAAAACAAATGGCAAACACAACGATTTCAACATTGATTAAAAACATTCTTGCGAAAATTATAGATGGGGCCAGACCGACCGAATTTGGTGCCGTTTAAGTTAAAAGGTCTCATTTTATTTAAAATCGTAGAATTGCAATTGATTAATTTCGGGCAGTCCAAGAGCAAATCAAATCGTTTAATTAATTGTTAGGCGTTCATTTTTCATTTCAAATTGTACGCATTGTTAATAATCAGATTTAATTCATTCGTCAACGATGAACTGAATAAAATTATATTTATTATCAGTTAATATTGAATATTGAATTGCGTGGCTTATGATAGTAGAGCGCATGTTCAATAACCCCAATATTATTAATCCCGTGATATTTTTTTAATATAAATGTTTACACTGACTAAAACAACAGAGAATAAATAGTAATTGAAAATAAATAAATAACTAAATAAATGTTTTTTACTCGCTTTGGAAACGATTTGCATTGTATTAAGCGTCAAATAAATTTCAATTAATTTGCAGGACGGCGCACAAGAAAGTGAATTTTTCATCGGTTTCATATTCGCCTTGTTCGCCGGCAAATCCGCGACGATAAATCCATCCGCTTTTTTCACGGCATGCAAATGTCAATTTTAATTTGCACGTGGAACGTTTCATCCGCTCGCATTACATTCTACGGCCTGCGGATTTTTCCCGTGTTTTGTCACGTTAGAGACGAACCAATGTAATCCCATAAAATTGACATGTTTGTGAATTATTTCTGTTTTTGTTTATTTTCCAAATCGGTTGCGAATCGAGGGGAGATGGATCACCCTTAACACGTGATGGCATGATTTTTCTTGTAATTAACTCGCAAAAAACATATTGTTGCTCACAAATTTTAACATTATATTCTCATCGAATGATGATGTAAACGTGTCTGGAATATCATTTCCGTGTAGCACGTGAAAGTTTCAAACTCGATTGAATAGAATAGATTTCTATGTAGATCATTCCCGTTACCGTTAAAAGAAAATCGAGATCTCCTTTTCGGATATAACGTGCAGAATGCATTCAAATATTGCCGGAATATAATGCTCCCTTAGAAACAACCCGGTCGTGGTGCTCGCAAAACGAAATCGTTAAAACACCGTGAATATGAATGAATATCTCTCGCCGCGTTATGGAATCACTCCTCCACTTCATCGGGTCGTTAAAATATAGATTCACAATTGAAAAAATAGTTGACGGATGCAGGAAGGAGCAGCGGCGAGGGTGAGAGGAGGAGAAGGGAGAAAAGAGGCAAACAATAAAATCAAAAAGCATTCATTACGTACGTACTTCGTACGAACCTCGGCAGCAACGAAAATAAATGGGTCCTTATCGATTAGATACACTCCTTCCATTTTCCCTTCGAGCCCCCTAATTGACTTCCGATAACACACGGAACATTTGTCTCAAAATACGCCTCACATCCCCGATCATCGGGGACGACTGATTCGTTCCGTGTCATTATCAAAAGTGGGCATTAAAATGTTCGAGCGAAAGTAATGGCAGTAATTAAGTGTAACGTTGCCGGATCGAGAAAAAATATTCAAGCGTCGCATTAAGTGCGCCCGCCCGACTTCCGACTTCGAAACGATCCACTTGATTGTTTCTCCGCGGACAGAAATTGAATTTTTTCCATTCGGGATAGATCAGAGTTGAATTTTTCGAATGAAATTTGAAGCCGGCACGGACCATTATGTAAATTTAATTATTATTCATACTTTTATGAGATTTTAAATCGTCAAAGGTCGGTCGAGAGTGTCGTCTGCCGGGGGAGCAGTGAAATTTACATTGAGAGCGATTATAAATAATATCGAACTGATTGGTCTTCGCCATTATCCGATTCCACGATGATTTATAATGAGTTCCTCTCAGAAAACACCGAAATATTTTATTAATATGAAAAATAAAATTAGATACTTTGAACAAAAAAACCATTTTTTTTTTAATTTGTAAGAATTCGATTTAACGGACAAGCATTTTCTATTTTATCGGATAGCGAAGCGTTCTTCGTGCATTCCATAATATTTTTTTAATAAAAAGTTTTCTTTATTTCCGCTAAAAGCCATGACAAATCGATGCATTAGTCCATCCCTTTGTAAAGCAAGCTATTGCAATGATCGTTTGAGGCGTTCACACAATTTAACTAATAAAAAGATAAGACTGCAATAAATCACATCATTTATTGAATTATTTGATATTTTCTTGTTTTACCAAACAAACGTTTGTATAATCGCACGCAAGAGCAACAGCTGCGCAACCGAAATAACTTAATATAATTCTGCAATAATACGCACGCCCTTTTCTGCACACGCTAAACTAAATATAATTATCAACATGTCTGTTGTTTTCACGTGCAATTTAACTGTGTGCACATTTGTCGACCATTAATTACAATTACAATTACATCCATTGATTATTTTCGGACTGGCCGTGACAGACAGCACCGACCTGTCGGTGCATTGCTGCCATCTTTCCACTTTTTTCACTTTGGTCGCATTATTATCATTTGAATTCGCTACAAACGAAATTACTTGCGTATTGAATACATTCATTAATATGTGCCGGGCCAAACTATGCGAGCTGGCAATAAAACGTTAATTAATTACAGAGTAATTATTATAATGAATTAATTAAAGCAAAATTAATGGTTTCAAAGTTGTCAATTGTAATAAATGTATACTTTAAACACCCTACAAACTTAACATTAACATTGTTTTGTTATTGTCATCAATTATAGGAATAAATTAGTTTGTAAATTATTTTACCAGAATTAATTACTCACCACATGCATAACAATAATATGATGATGAATAAATAACTTTTCCGAGTGTTAATCAAATAATTCGACGAGAGTAATCGTCAAAGAGCGACGACGTTTCGCGCGTGCTAGTTACCGACTAAAATGAAATATGTTTGATTCGTTTTGTCAACAACGTCGTGTTACATATATTATGCAATTTTAATGTTGCGTGTGTGTGTATGCGCCCGTGGCGCGCTTCTCACCTGCAGAGCGTGTACTCTCGGGCGTCAGTCAACCACGGACGCCGAAGCTGTGAGCGTCTCCGTGCACGCAGAAAACCGCCGCGCGCCGTACGCGACAATTTTCACGCATACGGCAACACAATTGAAATAAAAACAGTTATTTATTAAATCATTAAAAGTTTTTCTTACAAACGTTCAGTGTGATAAATGCCGCACAATTAATTGACAATTTATAAGTTTTTTTTTTTTTTTAATCTTAAATGGAAGTTTACGTTTTCTCGGAAGAAGGTTTGTCGTCTTATTAAACACCATTAAAACTTGCGGCCGGCTAACTGGTTTCTAATTTCTAATCAAAACACGCGGTGATGAGATTTTAATAATTGAGTAATTACCCGACTTACATATTACATTAATTGCATGTCACACACCGGCCGGCGATGCATATTAATTATCATCACAGCAACACACTCGTAGCACATGTTACATTATTACATTTCAATTTTCCAATCATTATTTAATCCAATCGACTTTTGTTTGATGTTGGTGCTTGTCCCCGGCAATAAATCATCGCGTCGTTGAATGGAAACGAAGTTAAAAGGTGATAATTAATTGCGCAATTAAAAACAATGTAAATGAAATTTGTTTTTATTTCATTAAAATTGAAATAACTTCGTAATAAAATTATTATCAATATTTATTCAAAATTTTGTTTTATTTATTAACGCAAATATTTATTGCGCGTAGAATAAACAATTTTTGAAACGTTACACACCCGTGGAGTTTTATTATCGAAATTATAATGGAGCTTCTATGTACGCGAGCGGTTTTACATTATTTAATAAACAACAAATAATAAACTATTATCGAAATTGAATGTAATGCTAAATTGTCTTTTCATTATGCGATGCATTTATCATTTTTCCAATTTTCCCATCAATAATATCATTTCCACTCGCGGTAAATAACGTAATGGGTTTTTAATTACTTTCGCAAAAGTGGACGTAAATTAAATAAAATTTAAGTTATATTATTTTAATATATTATAAGTGTTTATTTCCCGTTGTGAAAAATTGCAAACGACTCGTAATAAATCATTGCTCATTTGTGTTTGAGACAAACGCAAAAACACGATGACGGATAATTCTTTTTATTTATAATAAATTAAATGACGAATCGAATGCTGGAGAGCAAACGCAAAAATAATTTTCAAATTTGCATCGGTGTCTGAAAAAAATATTTATCGACATTTTGAAATTCACAGGCTTTTCGGCAATCATTTTGTAATGATCATCATCGGCAAAATAAAACACTTTCGGCCTTTCACAAACGTTTTCATTATTTTGGTATTTGGTATACAGCTAAAATTAAAAAAAAAATGGGCACGCACCTCCACCGAATGTGAGGAACCCAAGGAAAAACATTTTTTTAGCCAATTTTAGCCAAACGTTAGATTCCACTATAGCTTTACGTCTATTCAACGGCACGAATAAATGTAAAATTAATTTGCGCACATTTGTGCATAAATATTTAAAAAAAATTTAGTCGGTTTTAAAAATTGCATATCATTACGCACAATAAAATATTCAAATGTATCTTTCGATTTAAATTACAAATCGCGAAAGTTTCCTTTACGAAACAGAGCCCAGATATTTAAATCTGAGCCGCCGAGGATTGAAACGCGACATCGTTTTGACCGGAAAAAATGCGGCGACTTTGTGTAAATTTTCTTTTCTAATCCGATTCGTCAACCGATCAATTGTATCGCGATGTTTTAAAATTGACTATCGATCGGAACAATATTTGTACTAAACCGTTTGCGACCCAATCAATGGCATTAAATGCTGTAATAATGGTAATTTTATGTGTCAAATTAGTAAAACAAACGGTACTAATAAAATCCCATTAAGAGGTGGTAAAAATGGTTTTTATGAGGGTTGATATTAAAGAATTAACATGTCCCTCGGGAGAGAAAATATCGTTGCGTTTGCCGACGCCGGGCACGTCCGCTATATTACTTTTGAATTTCAATTATACGCGAAACGTTGCCAACAATTTCGGATAATTTCATTAAGAATTTTGTCGGTATTTTATAAGTGTTTGCTTCTCCAATAAAAAAATGTTTTTCTTTTACTTCTACTCTTACTCTTTTATATATCTTAGGAGTGAGGAGTGAGTAGCACACAAAAAATTATTTATCTTTGTAACATTTTAAACATCGCTACCAGTAGCAATTAACAATTATTATAATACGCTGATTAAATAAAATAAAAACGATGAGGCCGCCGGTCATCCTCCATTCTACAACAAGCTAATTAGCCAACTGTTGTCAATAAACATAACTTAGTGTTAATGATGCGGTGCGAGAAAAAGCCATTAAAACGATGTTATTGTCGCGATGGTATGGGGTGAAAAATGAAGGGATGAGATACCCATATCATGACCACTTTGTGTCGTTAAACTGCTGAAGGGAATTAAGTTTACACCAGAGTTGACCTCTTTCGCACGAGCGGTTAGTAAAATAAGGCGAATGTGATGGAAAATGGATGGGGTGAACATACAATAGCTCTGATACAATCAAAAGCTCCGCTTCTAATCCGGTTTGTTGATGATTATGCGTGTTTTGCGGATTTTCCACACATCATTCTGTTTATATTTCAACCAGTACACAATAACTATGCAAATGTGCTTTTGCTGTAAGTAACATCGTCTTCGGCCACGGACGGTTTTTATAAATGGCCAGATTAATGAGGATTAATGATCGAGTGTTGCCATTTTTACTTATTAAAACAGCTATACGATCTTGACAATTTAAATAGCAAATAATTTTTGTTGGAATCGTATCAATGATTAATGCGCAAAAGCATAGAATAGGCGCACTTTTGACGAAACAAATTAATTAATTGCGTTATTCCATTATGTGCTTTTGCCTGCAGCTTAAATTCGTAAACTCCTCGTAGACTACTTTGAATGGAAGTGATGGCTTCATTGTAAATTTTTAAATTTTCGCAATAAACTGTGAAAAGGGTTTGCGAATAAAAGGCGATCCTGCTTAATTTATCTTAGTAATTATCCCCAAAGTTAAATAAAAAACCGGCTTGCGGCAAATAAATTAAGGCGAGGAGGCGCCATAAAACCCTTTTTCCTAAAAATTTTCCCGGGCGTGCAATAAACGCTTCCCGAACGCGAAAAGCAAGCAAAAATCGGCGCTAAATCGATCGCCAAACAAATCAATTAGCTTCCATTGGTAACGAATAAGATTTTATCAACTTGTTTATTATTTACGTTAGCCTGAAATGTATTTAAGCTTGCTTTTCCGGTCGGAAAAATTCGCTTTATTAAACTGCACCCCGACGGCTCACATGCACGCTTTGTTCCGCAAAAAGCGACGTGGCCAACGTTAAAAACGTTGTAAAATGCAAATTGAAATTTTAATGCCGCCATTTCGCGTGCTCCGTGTATGGAATGGCGGCATTCGCAAAGCATTTTTAATTTTGATGTCTGCTTTAATTGCGCGAAATTTACCACCGGCCAACACATTTATCAACAAAAATTACACCTTAAAAAAATTAAACAGTGCAAAGAAAATGTAATCGATTTAATTGGCTCCAACGGCAGAATTTAACCAACAAAAAAAAAAACGTTATTAGTTGGTCCCATGGCGATAAGTTAGAATAAACGCAATCTTAAAATATTAAAAATAAATAAAATAATCATAAACATACAAATATTTTTTTCCGTTGCATTAAATTGAACACAATTATATTTAAGTAAACTTACGGACAGTTTTAAATATGGAATAATAAATATCCATTTAAAGGAATAATCGAGTTGAGGCGGCAAAATAAATACGTATTCCCCGTGCATATTTACAAATAAATATTGAACGCGATGCACACAGAAAGGAATCGCAAAGATGAGACAGTAATTCATTTGGTCCGTGTGTGCACAGTACTCATCGCAGGTAAATATTTAAATTGCAACGTTAAATATTTAATGGATGCTAATAGTCGCTCGACTGCGGAAAGTGTTTACCAAAACATATTCTGCTGCATATACATATACATACATACATACATATATACATACATATTCATACACCTGTTTTCTATCGGTGCAACATTACCATCGTCTATTATGACAATCAATCTGTGATATAACAGACACTCGCGCAAATATTTGCCGGATATAATGTGATTGAAGTGACTCGTTTAATGCGTTTCCAATGGAATTTATAAATTACAACGCGACGCGACGCGACGTGTTCATCGTGCGAAACGATCCCGGATTTCAAATTATTAACAAGCTCCACGTTCGTCGAGATGTAAATAAGAAAATTCCGCATGATTTTTAAAAATTACTTAAAAGCGTTTCGTCGAATCTCGCAAAAATTCACAAAATTCGGCAATTTTAGCAAAACTTAATCAAATTTGATCGAATTTCTCATCGTTTCAACGAAAAATTACATTTAATTTGCAAAAAATCGCTAGTAATAAAAATGGTTGTTAAACATTAATTGCCTACTCCTCGTATAACGTGAGATTAAGCACCTCGAGCAAGTACTAACAGATTACAATCGACCCTACTTAAACCCAGTCAAACAATCCAATTTCATTGCGTAACATAATACTACTACAGTAGTGTAAAATATTTGAAATTGTTGCTCACATTTGTCGTTCTTGATGATTGACTCGGAACACGTTAAAAATTAAATATTCCGGTAGTGTCTACTACTCATCTAACTGAAATAGTTAAATTGCCTATAATTGTGCCGGTTAAGGCGCCCGTTTCCCGTCCGTATAATCTGCGACATCAAAAAGCAATCCATCGTAAACTGCACTCAATGTATTATTCATTTGTACACTTAGTAGTTGGTAGTATAAAGAAGGAATTTATTATTGCGGAAACGGAGGCGGCGGAGTATTAAATTTCTAAGATTTTTGCACCATCCGACACAATTCCATCGGGAGCAATTTCAACTTTTAAGTGTGTTTTGTGCCGTTTAAAAGGTGCACACACATCCCCCCGTGTTGTTTGTACTTTATTTATTGTTGTATTCAGAAATTTTATTAAATGTAAGAATAAGCACAAGTAAGAATCACACGGTTTTCATCTTGTGCGCACGCGCTACTACAATAGACAAAATGAAACAATTGTTGAAAATGTCCGCTTCCAAATTTCTGTCGATGTCAATAAATTACATATATAATATCGTTTTTTTATTTGCATTCATCAGCAAAAATGAGATTCCCCGCAGCTATAACAGTCAATTGCATTCGTGTGGCTTTTGCGGGAAACGAAATATCGAAGCGACGTTGAATCAAATGGGAATTTCAATGAGGTGTCGTATTCAACCCCGAGGTAATCCCCCCAAGACGAAAGTAATAATGATAACACATCTCCTCGCATCGGCACGCAGTGCTCTAATAAAGACAATATAGAAAAAAATAATCGAGCGCTTCTCTTCTTATCAAATTGCAAAAAGAAATTACATAATTTGGAATGGAACGGAACGGAAACAAGGGAAGGCTTCTTCATATTCACATACGAATATCATATTAGATTAGCACATTGAGAGACACAGTATCCGGTAACAAATGCTCAAGAGATACTCGGCGCATTGCTGCTACTCATGTTATGATACTCCTTCAAACCAATTAGACTTCAATGATTTAGATAACACCGCAAGATACAATTAGACACCGCCCAATGGAGCATAACGCATATTTAGTTTAACAAATGTTAAACTCTTAATGCAGCGTAATCGCTTCATCCGGGTGCAATTAGTAAGTAAAATCCTCATGGATTTCAATTTCATTGTGAGGGGGGCATAGTTTGGTTAAGCATAGTCCTTGCTTATTTCAAACAAATATATTCAAGTGGATGCGCATTTATTCTTTTTCTCGGGTAAGCCGGGCCCCGGCCCGGATGCGAAAAAAGGAGCAAAAATGCCGTCCGGGGTCCAGCTTTCAATTGGTCCTACTTTCTTTCTAATTGAATAAATCCTCACGGAAGCTGCTTTGTAGAAATCCCATGGCACATATTAAACTCCACGTCACGTTTTAATATTTATTGTGGAATCACTTGTATCAGAAACGCATTTGTTGAGGTAGAAAACGCAATTAGTAATGGACAGCGTGGTGAGTGTTGATGCTACAATTATTCCTGTAAATATTCGCAACGTTAAACGATCATTTTTAAGTATTTATTTTAATAAAACCGAAACAACTTCAATAAACTCGAAAATGAACAGAGAGAGAGAGAGAGAGAGAGAGAGAGAGAGAGAGAGAGAGAGAGAGAGAGAGAGAGAGAGAGAGAGAGAGAGAGAGAGAGAGAGATTCCGCGTAAATTCTGTCATTATTTTTGTAAATTTTTATTTCCGTATCATTTTCCTTTTCCGCTACTATTTTTTCACCGAATAAATTCGATTTATTCTCAATATTTTTGTATGTTTTTTATTTGATTTGTTAACTTTTTATTGAAGGCGTTAATACGAGCAGCGTTAGAATTTATCTTTAGCACATCTCAATCGGGACAAAATGTAAAATAAGTAAGGGACATTTGGTACCGGCCACTAAAATGCAAATTTCGAATTTTCCTTCAGCGATCCGACTTGTCCCGTGAAATTTTCCGCTTCATTTAATAAAATGAGACGGGCGCAAAGTTCTTCATTAGTTTCCGTAATCTAATCTTCCGGCATTCGGTGGCAGTAAATTGCCGCCGCCTCTGAAATACATCGTCCGAACAATAAACCGCGCTCGCTACAAAGAGAGAAGAGACCTTGATTGATATCGGCCGCAACAAGCATTTTCCACTCCGGAGAATACGAAAAATAAAAATTTGTTATCATTGACAGTGTGTGTGCGGACGATGATAATTATGCAAATTGAAAAAGGAGCGTGGGCGGATGTGTGTAATTTTTTTAATAACTTCTCATGTTTATCGATCATCGAATTAAGGTCGAGTGCCACGATACACGTCACTCTCCTCCTCGCTTATTCCACTCTCTGAGCAGCGGGGGGAGACATTCTTTTTTGTTTGAATTGACTAATTAATGCCAACAAATTTATGCGCAGCAAGCACAAAAAATGTGCTTGTCGGAGTGGAAAAATTGCGTTTCTCGGTGCAATTATATTTTGGGAAATATGCTTGTGAGCGAACGTACGTGCCTTACATTTTATATTTTCATTCGGGTTTATTTTAATATAAAAAAAAGAGTGACATTTTCATTTCCTATTATATACAAATAAAATAGTATACTTATATAAATTATTTTGTAAAATTAATAGCGCAGACTTTATAAGTAAGTAAGTTTGTGGAAAAAACGTGGTTTATTTTATTTTCTATATTGGCAGAAAAGGAAAGAAGAAAAAATTGAATTGTGACCGATAATTCGGCAAAAATGTTTTGTTCGTATCTCACATAGTTTTTCTTTAACAATAATACTTTATCGATGTCAGAAATTGAATATCGATCCCTATTGTTGCTACGGCCTAACAATAAAACAATGATTTTTCAAAAATTCGTAACAACAAAAATAAATGCTGGGAACAATTATGAACTTTATTATTAGTAATATTAGTGTAGAATATAGAATAATTATCGAATTTCTTCCGAATTATTATTTCGTGCCGCGTTTGATCGCTTAATCTTGTTTACATCGGAATTGAGTCCAAAGCAATATAGGTAATTTATTAGGGCCGAACTTTTCGCAACTAATTCTAATTGAAAAAAATCGCTCTCGCAAAGCCATCAAAACTGAGACAGCCAGACAGACAGTCAGACAGACAGGCAATTTGATTGCTTCGCTTTTAAATAAATCAATTGGATATTACGAACGCGATAAAAATGAATTTGTAAAACTGTTGCGAGAAATATAGTATATTTTTCACCTCGAGTTTGCGATATTAAAAAAGCATCTGTCTAAAAATAGCGGCCAAACGATGTTGTAAACCGCAAGCCGCATGCATCTACACCTCTATCCAGCAATTAGTTATTTCTGGCCGTATGATAAACTATTTATGTAGAAAAAAAAGGAAATGTATAAAAAAGCATTTTTCACGCCGCGTCAAAACATCCCATTCTTTGGTTCACGAATTGAGCGGCGCGCGTGCCGCGATTTGTGGAACAGGTGCGTGCAGGATCGATCCGCAGGAGATGAGAGACAACGGGAAAGATTAATAATAAAGCAAAGTTTCCTAGTTAGTCAGTTGGTGCTGTTTGGAATGCGACGATTTGGATTCGAATCAAATTCGAGCCGCTAATTAATTGAGTGCTGAACTGCAAGAATTCGCTGTGTAAATGTTTGAAAAGTCCTAAGATTTAACGATCTGTTTAAACGTAACTTACAGGATAAATATGTTTAATTTGCGGGTTTTGTGTTCAAATCGTTAGGCTCGCGAAAGTTTAAATTGTCATAGTTGATAATTCGGACGAACTGATGCAGTCAGTCAGTCAGTCACAGTCTTAAACTGTGTCTACAAACACTTCAAGCAAGAAGTAAATGCAATCAGTCAGACATTTCTTTCGACGTACATTTGATCGGCGCGCGAAATAAATTAGAAAGGTCCAACATTTTCAAATTATTCGTTAAGAAATTTAATTCAAATATTAACTAAATTCATGTATCCACATTATAATAACTCAAATCGGTCTTTCTTTAAGTAGAAATATTGAAACACAATCGAGTTATTTTAATAACTTTTAATAACTAATAAGTTGATGTTATGATTTTTAATTGCATTTCTAAAATTCGGAATTGACTGCAGAATTAATTGTACCGAAATATCCTTGTTTTCGAAAATATCATCATCATCAACATCATTAGAATTAATCGGGGCTAATTATAGAAGCATAGATTTAATTTCCAAACATTAAAAGCATCAATCGAATCGGAAATTTCTTACTCAACCGTTCAATGGGTTTTAATATAATAATATACACAAGAGAGAAACATTCTCCGCCCAATTTTCTTATTATAATTATTATTAGGCAGAAACCAAGAAGAGGAACCAAATTACACACAACCCGAAGTAATTATTAGGTTTTCCTCCGGGATCTTGCTCCCTCACTCCCATCCTCCCGCCACCCCTTCGACGAATCTGATAAAGTGTAGCCACGTCCTTTGAGTACGGATTTATAAATACTTAATTAAAAGACCATTTACTGCTCTAATGATCTGAAACAGTTTTATGTGGGAAATAATAATTTAAAAAAAAAACGAAATTATAATAAAATGCACAATTAATTCCCCTGGGTATGGATTATTAAAATCCCTTTAATGCATAAGGATATAATCGCATTATGAAGAATACGTAATCTCTCTTTCATGTTTATGAATATGCGGTTACAAATTATAAGATATAATAGTTTCCTCTCTCTGGATGAGAATGTGTGTGTGTGTGTGTGTATGAATGTGTATGGCGCATACTCCTGCCTGCATAGTTTCCAGCATAACGCTTTGAAGTAATTATAAGAATGGTGATTAAAAGTGAGTATAATGTACCTTTGCCATTTACAAGTATCTATTTACTTACTTTTATGTAGGCATTATTAGGACATGAATTAATTAAATTATTTCAAAGTAAACGAAATTCTAGCTCTACTTTCTTATTTTGTTCAACACATAAAAGTAGTTTTATTTTTTGTCTGCAAAAATACAACAAAAACAAAACACGAAAGAAAATCACGCCGTGAAAATCAAATCGAAGTAAAAATATCATAAAAACATTGATAAATAAAATTGACAAGAATTGACATACAATGCGAACGAAGATACAAATGTGTTCGATACGACCGGAATTCTAATGTGTTCTTGTGAGAAATGAAGTTTCGAAAAATCCCAACAAAAAAGAAGCCCTCGTTGAAAATTGACGGGTTTTCTATAACTCCCATAATGTGTTGGCAAACAAAGCGAACAAAGCAAATTTTGCAATACTGTATGTAGTAAAAATAATTATTCGTTGCATTTTGCAAATAATGTATCGTTAAAAAAAGATAGACAAAGAAAAAAAAGGCATAACAACCAGATTTTAACTTGTAACCCTTTTTCGCACAAGTTTTATAAAGCTTTTCGATGTTCAGTTTACATTTGTAGCAGTGTCATGTATGTAACAGGCACATCGTGACTAAGAGAGCACTCTGCTCGTATTTTTTCAGTCCGGATCGGCCGGATTCATTGTTCTAATACATGCAGGCGATTCTGTTTTATGTTTTGTGCTTTTTGTTAATTTTTTTTGTATGCTCGTGCACGTACGTATCTGGCCCAAATCCCCTTCACTTTGACGGTTGCGAAAATTAAAAAAAAAATAATATTCAAATTGGACGGTCACAAACAAAGTAAAGTTGCAATGTAAGCGTCAAAGTCTCTTGTACTTTAAGGGTAAAATTCGGATTTCATAATTATTCCCAATGATACAGGATAGTGGAACAAAGCTATCGCCTATCAAAACCGTGCGACCTGTCCTCTCCCAGGTAAGGGTTCTTCGCCCGTTATTCAAGCTGCTTGTGGTTTTGACCTTTTTGGATAATTGCGATCGAATTGAACCGAACCGTACGCAACATTAACAAACTTTATACATTTAAAAATAACTCAATTTTTTTTAACTAAAAAGTAAATTTTCGGCAATCAATCAATCAATCAATCAATCAATAAAATCTATTATTCATTTTGGTTCTTTTTTTCCATCTAGCAGGCGTATATTTTGATGTTATGCAAAAATCGCGGATCCATCCATCACGTGCCTAACGAGCATCCGATGCCGGGCGGCGCATGCATAAAAATAGTTTTACGTTATTTTTTTTTCATTCGGGCCACAGCACTACATAAATACGCACGATCCATTTACATAATGATATAATCAATGTGCGATTATCGCGCTCCGAAATAAAACAACTCAACTCGGTTCGGCCGCTCGCTGTTCGGCTGCTGCTGCTGCCGCCGCCGCCGATGGAGCGTCCATTTCCATTTATAGACACAAAAACAAATTAGGCCGTATCGCGTGCAACTAATTTTCCGACCGTAATCATTGCCGCGGATCACGCTTTACGAAACAATTGATGCTGTAGATGATAATTGAAAAAATAACAATCGTTCTTGTAAAAATACTATTAAATTAAATTCATTTGTAAGAAGACAAAATTGAATAGTATATTACCATGTTCTTGGAATTCATAATAAAAGTTATAAGTAAATCTACAAAGACTACTAAAAGTTTCTATCATCCGTTTATTTAGAGCGTCTTCTGCCTTCCTGCCAGCTTTGCCACACTTTATTTCAGCTTAAAAATATAAAATTTGCCAATACTTCAAAACAATATTTTATATCTTCTCGAGAGATGACATAGAACATTATTTTCGGATTAAGCTGATCAATTTTTGAATAGTACATTTTTCAATATTTGATGTCCGAATATGGCGGAATTCAACAATATTCATTCTAACAATTATAAAATTAATTATTATATTACAATAATTATATTTGTGGAGTTTTAATTTTGTAATTTTCAGAATAAATGCATTTTTAATCTGCGACAATTATTAGTAGTGAAGTTATTTATTTATTTTATTAAACAAAAATATCTAAAATTATTGTAGTTTATTAAAATTAATTTCTAAATTTTTAGTTTTTGATTAGTAAGGTCACAAGTTTCATTTTTATGAGTTACTAAAGGACTTATCTTTATAAACTATTTAATGATACATTTGACTTTAGTAAATTATTAGCTTGATACGAAGGACTTAAATTCTAAGATATTCAAACGATAAAGAAATGCGGTTCGCCGTTTTCAATAGCACTTCCAGCTTAAAAAAGGAACACACAAAGAAATGTAACAGACGAGATGTTGATGAGTTTGCAAATTAATGAAACGCAATAAACATGTTTACGATCGGCGGCCGCAACATTGATTGCCCGGCTCGCGGTTTTAATGAAACGTTGTAATTACATAATCAAAATTATTAATTATTCATTTGCGAATGCCACTAACTTATGGAAAAAAAGCCGAATCGATGCATTGTTGAAATGTGCGGCTTTCGAATTGCGCCGCATGCGAAACGACAATCACGATGAAAACGAGTAAAACCAAAGTCGCATTAAAAAGGAATTTTGACCGGAAAAATGATTGTAATCCGAGTTTTTTTCGATCGGTCTTTCATTGCTCGTACGTTTCTTAACGATCGGCGAGTTTTTTGTTATTTTTAATAAAATGCGACTCAAATTTGAATGAAACAGCTCGAACATGCCGGGATTCCACATTTTTTTAACGAATCCTCTTATAAAACTTTGAAGAAATTCATTTAAAATCTAACTTAACTTTATTCGGCACTTAGTGCACAAAACAACCAACCAATAGTTATTTGTGTATCAAGGCCGGAAAGTGCCACTTTGTTGGACGGTTCTGAAAGTTATAAATTATAAATTTATAACATATTATGCAGTCGCAGTGACAATTCACAGAGTCAAACACTTTCCGCATTTAGCGACCGAAAAGTGTTTTGCAGTACGGAACTGCAACAACGTCCATTTAAGTAAATTGCAAACGCCAATGCGATTGACTTTCAGATATTGCCGCCCAAATAGTGAATTTGTATGCGTTTTCCGAGAATTTCAATTAAACAGAATTAGCAATAAATAACACAACGTTCGGTGAAATCAATCAAGCCGGGAATTTAAATAAATTTAAACCGATTAAAATATGTGCACGTTTTAATAAAAATATTTTAATTAAAAAGAAAAAAATCGGATTTTAACCATTCGTTTATTCCTATTTTATGTAAAATTTGATGCTGTAACGATGGACATAACGTTTATAAACAAATGTTTTATTAACATTAATATATTAATATGAACTGAATTATAATTGAAATAGAAAACTTACGAATTAATAAAGAAAACTCGCCGACAAATATTTTATGTAAAATGCAAAATTGTCGATGCATAATCTCCGAGATTAAGAACATCGCGAGACAGGCGGCACGTCGTCATTCGTATAATTACGGAATGCACGAATTCCTTTGCAAACTATGCTCCGAATGAATACTCGGCGAAAAGCTTTCACTGCTCACATCCAGTAAACAAACAAGGCATACGAAAGTTTCAGTTTCTCATTTCAATTTACAGGTTAGATGTGCAACAGAACTTTGGTTATCAAACTGAATTTCCAAAGAAATTTTTATAACAACTTATGCAAAAAAGCTGCAGTTTGTCGAGAAAATTCCGTCGATACAAAATAAATTGATTACGCAATTACATAATTAATTATAAGTGTCAAATACTTATATTGGCGCAATGAAAAAAATTAACGAAACGTACAGTTTAAACAAAACAAAAATGCAGAAAGGCAATATTTTAACAAGCTGGTTAAGCCTCACACGGGCAAAAACAACTAAAGCGTCACGCGCCCCATTAACATTGCGAGATAATTTAGAAGGCGGCTTAATTGAAATTAATTAGACGGATTAATAACACTGTATGCTTAATTCGTTTCGTTAATGAACGGGCGGAAACGTCGTTTCGCTGTTGCGAGGAAACTATAAAGCCGGCCGACTAACTTTACGAATAAATTCTTTGGAAATTTTCTAGTTCTGTGCAAAGTTAATTTCGCCCGACGAAAAAAATGCTCTTGAAGTTTCGCGAAACCGCGGAAACTCTTTATGGGTATTTTGTTGTAACTCGTCGAACTGTTCCGTTCAATGTTTTTCTTTCTCTCTCTTTTGTAAACCGCACAACTTTCCCGCAATTATAATGCGCTTATTGCCAAAGTTGCGAGTGGAAAAAATATACATAAAACTTGTTTGGAAATATTATTTGGGCCAGTATCGCATCGATTATTATTTATGGGAGTATTAATAAAAACTTTATAAACGTATATAATCGTAAGCTTTCTTTAATTCTATTGATATAATTGCAAAATAATTCTAGCAAAGTTCAATATAATTAATCGAGGCGATCACTATGCGATAATCCATTATTACGAATAACACTATGTTTTTTATTCTTTCCAATTTCTTATTAATTTCAGTTTCATTAAAACCGATAAACTTTTTAGTTCGGCGCAAGTTTTGATATGCTCTAATGGAACCAAAAACTAGTAATGAATTCAAAATAAAAACATAGTCAATTCTTTCACGAATTAATAGATAGATATAGCAAAATAAAATACATCTCAAGTATTCCCATAATAAGACAACAATCCAAGTCGTATTAAAAGTTGAAGGTAAATTTATCCGAAATAAACGAATAAAGCGAAAATTTCAAATCAAAATGTGCGCTTAATAATACGACAAGCCTTTTGTCTGATTGTACTTTGATGGAGGCTCGTCGCGAGCCCTCAAATATTAATATTTAATTACTCTTCAATCAACAATGGAAAAGAGACGGATCCGAGAACGTCGAAACGAATTAATTGCGTTTTTAATTCCACTCCTCCCTGTTTATAATTAAGCCGGATAAATATTTTGGTGTGCAAAGAAGAGAGGGCTGATGAAAAGCGGCTTAATTAATAATTTCATGCGAAAAAAATCTACGTAGAAATTGCCAGCAACTCGATTAATTTGTTTTTTTTTTTCAAGTAGTCGCTGTAATTTAATATTTTTCAATTCTTTAAAATGTTATTAATTTATAGCGCATGCCTCAATGTGGCAGCACATGCGCAGAATTTGAACGAAAAAAATCGATCAATCGCGTGCATCGATACCAAATTTTTGCATCGATTTTTTCGTTAATGAATAAAAAATAAAATTGTTGCAGAGATTAGGAATGGGATTGGCATCTGAGGCGAGAATGCGACTGTAAAAATGTACACGGGTCCGTTTCCAAGCATTCCAATAAACGCATCAGAGACGAACCCATTGAAATGCGCCTACAGAGACGACTTCCAGCAGACGACGTGCTACCAAAACGTAACAAGCGTTGTGGTGGCCTGCAGCGATCTAAGCGAAAAATTCTACGAGTACGCGTGCAGCGCTTTAAGCGGCGGAGGAGGCAACGTTTTCCTCTGTGACGGCTGCAACAGCACCGGAAAATTCCGCTTGGATTTATTAAATAATAATAATAATAATAATTTAAGTGAGTTTGTGTTTGTGTCGCCGTTCGTGCGGAACTTCCGGTGCTCGATATGGAGCAATGTGAACGAAACGGATTTCTGGACGTGTGCATTAAACGAGACCGGTAGTGATTCAGGGGAGAACTTCCTATGGGATTCGGATTGGAGCTTCCTATTCGTTGTGGTTTTTATACTGGCCGGCGGTTTGGGCAACATCCTCGTATGCCTTGCAGTGCTTCTAGATCGCAGATTGAGAAACTACACCAATTATTTCCTGTTATCGCTCGCGATGGCCGACTTATTAGTCAGCTTGTTTGTCATGCCATTGGGGGCCATTCCTGGATTTCTGGGTAAGAGTAATACTAATAGACTTTTCCATTTCTCGGATATAATTGATTCGGTGCATATACGGGGCCGGCCGTTCGTTGAAAGAGAAAGGTGGTTTGGGTGTACTTATCGAACGCTGCAGTAAAGGAAAACCTCATCCATCTTCCTCCATCCTCCCACCGCGAGAATGATTAATGATACAAAGCAATAGGCTACGTGATGTCCACTTAATTACTTTAGCTTTACGTTCGTACAACGGAAAACCAAACAAAAACAAACCCATTTCTTACCTTTACGTTGAAAAATAACTTCCATCAAGAAATAATGATTCAATCGACATTTTCTTGCCATTAAAATATAATAATTCAGTGTGGAAATGTTGTTCTTGTATTAAAAGGGCACAAAAAACCCATTCTTATTTTTAATAAGCAAAGCCATTGTACAATTTAGAAATGTATTTATAACAATTTGAAATATTTCTGATTATTTTTCGCGTAAAAAATAAACAAAGCATTTTTTCTTAATTTTTGAAAGATTATTTGAAAATAGCAATCAAATTTATTGTACGGAAAAAAATCGATGAAAATATTATTAAATCGACCATTTCCACCACCTTCTCTTTGCCCCCGCAATAATAATGCGGCGGGATTAAATAAGATACTTATGTTATGCTTTTTTTTACGTTCGAGCGAAGCATATTGAATTCGCGTGCCTCTTTCTTCCGCGTCGCCTCAATTTTCCTTCTTTTGCGGGGCGAATGAAAGCCGTTATCATTGAAATTTATATTTTTTATACCACTCCGAAACGAAAACGAAGAAACGTAAAATCATCGCACTGCGATCCGATTTCGGCGCGAGAGACATAAATCAGATTAGCTCTCGCGGCGTAAATTTCCGGCCGTACGTTCGAAAATAAATTGGGCGCGAAATAAAGGACGCCACCATCATCAATAATTTCCAATTGCGGAATCGGATGCATTTTTTCTATTTATCAACAGCCGTTATTTAAAAAGCTGCTGCGGCAAAAATAAAAAAATGATTTGTACGCAATTAAAATAGAAATATGCGAAACAATTTTTCACGATAAACAATTTTGATTTGATTTAATTAATAAACCGGAGGACGTCCGAAACGAGCGGCCATGCGGCTCACAATTGCAGCATTAAATGGATTATAAAAGGTATTAGTTCATAAATTGAATAAAAACCGAATTGAATTGAATAAATGTTCGCGTCTGCAGAGAGTGCGTTGTTAAGTTCATTAGAGCGCAAGGTAATTCGCCATAGAAATTGATATCCCCTTCTTCGCATTCGGTCCTATTTCTGCGGGGGTGGATGAGATGTTCGTGGAATCCACTTTCCCGTCAAGAATAGCATTGTGTTCTGCGTGCATAGAAATGAAGTTGGTATTGAGTGAGTGAGTGTCGAGCAATGGAAGGGTGGGTGGTTGGCGGGCGTCGAGGTATTAAATTTGCAGCCGCCGCTTGATCGTGCAGTTAATTGTCAGTATAAATGAACACTCGCGCGCTTCCGCAAGCAACACAACTTAAATCTAAAGTTTAATTCAAAATAACAGGGAACATTGCTGACATTTGTTTAATCATCTCGAACGGCAATTATCAATACGTTTGTTTAATTTGCTGGAGAACGTCGTGCAATAACACGATAAGCAATGAAATGTTTTTCATTTATAAGAAACATTAAAAATGTATTAAAAATCATGCTATTCCGATTCAATTAATAAAATGGAAGTAAACATTTCCAATGAAAAACGTGGCTTTCACTTTAAAAGTCCGCATGGCACGGCACGGCGCGGTGGTTCCCCATGAAATTTCCGTTAAATAAACATATTTATTCCTCCGCGTTCTCTAAATATTTGTCCAATTTTAAATATTCAAACGGAAAGTACATGCGCGCTTTGCGTCTTACCCACCGAGAGCCACAAAATTCCCATTTATTTATTTATATAATAGATTTCATCCGACCGACGTAGAATGGAAAAATTACAATTTATTAATCATCGATCAATTAGTAGATATCAAATGCAGCGGCGTTTTAATCGCGCTTTTCGAGCGACGAAGAATGCGTTGCGAAATTTTGTATTATCAATCGGATTCGCATCGAAATTTGTTTCGTCGAGAAAACGAGGAAATTAAAAACAAATTCGGGCTTCCGCCGCAAAATGTTTGCCGAATTCAATTAAATCGGTTATTTTTACGCGGAAATTCAAAATGTGAAATGAAATAGACAAAGTTAAATTGATGCGATGACCGCAACGACTTACTTTCTACGTTCATTCGTAATAGATGTCATTTACCAATTAAAACATTCTTTTTGATACTATTTAGCTTAAAAGAATACATAGAGATTACAATTTTAAGAAAAACATCGTCAAAGGGAACAAACACGGAGGGTGTTTTTGAAAAGGACAACGACCTTCGGCCACCGACATCAATTTCATTTAATAAAAAAGAAGAAGAAAAAAATACCGACGCATGTAAGGACGCGGAGAGAGTTTCCACAGCGATGAATAGGAAATGTACGGCATTGGGGTGAATAATGTCGCGACTCATTCGTGCAATATTTAGTCCACTTTTGTGGGTGAAAGCATTATTCTGAATAATAACAAGATCCCTCCGGGGATTATCCCGGCTCGACATACGCCAGCAGGTAAAAATAATCCTGATACGGATGAGGCGGGCTTTAATTAATTGCAAAACTTTCAACGGGTTTTTTACAAATATATATTTTTTTGTAATTGCGATCCGTCTCAATGAGTTAATTACAGTACACGTGACAGCGCCTCGTCACAGCGCTCGCTCGTTTCCAATGTTTGCGTAATGGGATCCTTATTAATTTGGTTAGTTTTGTGTTGGAGGTAATGTTAATTTTAGTTTTGATATTGTTGCGCGGTCGTTTCACATTAATGTCGTGCAATTTATAAATGTAAATATGCGACGGCAACCCCTGCCTGCAGACACTGCCGAGTTGAATTTGAATTTAGCCGAGGCGTTAATAGATTCCGCCTCGGTTATGAAAATTTGCGGAGCTAATATTCGGTTAAAGATGCGGAGAAAATTGAGTACCGACTAATTTTAATGAACAAACACAATAATTTTCAACAACTATATCAATTTTATTAAAATAATTAACATTTGTTAAGATTAAATTCATGTCATGAATATAACAAACTGACTTTGCTCGACAGATGTGTAAAATGTCTTCTGTCGGCATCTTTTATTGCAACTAAATTAATTCTATGAATCTTTTTTTTCATCAAAAACATACAGCGAGTAACTATTAATTGAAAATTGATGCAACAAATGTTGCTGGCAAATTCCATTCGTCATCCATGTACCTATATTGATAATTGACAATTATACTAACATCCGATTAATGTCGTATAATAAATACGTTTTACTGCATTGGTTCTGTCCAAGTCAAATTTAAGCTAAAACTTTATCTTGTTTCCCAGCCATTTCCGTTCGTGAAGCTTTTAATGCACATTGTATTTCTTACTACCGTTCAACCATTGTCTAATTTCTTTAAAAAAACAACCAAAATCAATGTCGGATCTAGAAGTTTGCAAAATTGACAAATGCAGCATTAAATTGAGAATTTTTATCATTTTTCTCTAAAAGAGTTTAAAACTAAAAACTACAAATCTAAAGGACTGTGCCTTTAAAATTATTTTATTCTTTTTACATTAATAAGTTTTGCAAATACAATTTTCTATTTACACGATTTAATTTATTTACATTTAAATTTTATTAACGGCATACAACTGTTCGGTTGAGGAACGTTTGTTTGTTCATCATTAATTACGAGCAATTTTAAACGTCGTTATATTCATTGAGACGTAATAAGTATATTATGGCAGATAGTTGTGGTTTTACTAAGATCCTTTGTTTCTGCAGCAAATAAACCATCGAAATGTAACCTCGCATCAGCCTACAGTTCTACCGTGTGTGAGTTTACAATTGTCTAGTTAAATAATTTGAGAAGGAAATATTCGGTGCCCGGCGCATCCACCATAACTAATTGACATTACATGTATTTTACAGCAAATTTACATGGGGGCGATTTCAAATGATTTCCAATTTATTCCGGGACAACGCCAAAACAAAGATGTCTGTTGTGAGGCAAATGAGAAACAGCTTGAATCCCGCAAAAGGGTCCTAGACAAATGCGTGAACTGTGTCCTAAAATCCAGCCGAAGGGTTAAAGCGAATAAATTAGCCCGCGTTATTAATAACGCCCTGTATTAATTAAACCAATTGACGTTTATATTTAATTACATCGGGGTGCCCCCCCCCCTTTTGCTATTATTGTTCGTCGAAAATTGGACGTTCGGAATTTTTGCTTAATTAAAACATTTTCGAAATGAATGGGAAAAGCTCGCCTTCTCTTTTCCGCCCCTTATTTTAGTACCCGCGAGGTGTAATTCTCTACAAACAAAGCATTCCTCCAAAGTTTTTCATTAGATCAAGGTGAAATTTATGTTTCGAGAGGGTTGTCGGACAGGATCGACCAATCAGCGTCGATTCTTCAAACTTCCCGTCCGCACTAGAAAGAGGACAAATCTAATAAGCGGCCTCTTTTACAAATAATAAGGAGTAATTGCCGCCTGATGGCTTCCTTAATTCGATGGAAAACTTTCGCGAAATAACAAAATTTATTATATCGGATGTTGTCGGCCGTTTCGTGTTCGGTAGGTAATTGCTCAGTGTGGGGGAGCAAGAGGTGAGTAGTCGGAACAACGTGATGTATTTCAAAGTATTCTGTTTATGCCGGATAATTATATCAGACGTTTAATTATTTTATGCGAACTTTCACAAACTACAATCGAATCAATTCAATCTTCAATTTAGATTTTCGCTTAACTTTTTAAGTAATTAATAAAAGTTACAAATTTAACACACAATGCAAATTACTTTTTAACATCAATTTTTTTTTATAAATGTTTCACTGCTGCTAAATATGTTCGCCATAAATTTGGTGGGTTCCCTTAAACTTTTGTATGAAATGATACTATAAACAATTGTGAAAATTGTAATATTTAAGAAACTGAAAACAAAAAATCAGTCGAGTGCCGCTATATTCGCGAAACATGTGTAAACATCGTAACACGCATCACATGACCCTTACGCAATTTCCCCTGAGCTTAGCAGGGTTTTTTTAGACATCAATAAAAAACTGCTAAAAACCGGTTCGAATCGGTTTAAATGATCAGTTTCAATTCAGAAATGGGGTTTTTATTTATTTATTTATTTTTATGTAAAATGTATTTGACCTGTTTCAAACATTGCATTATGTCTCACAAAATTAATAAATATTATTATTATTATTAATTTTCAATGTATGGTTCGATCCACGCTTCAAGAAAATCAGCGTTGTTGTTCCGGTCGAAGACCTCGATTCTATCTGAATACTGTTTTGACAAATGTTTCTCTAATACTCTATAGGTGATCTTATTTGTACAAAAAAAACAGAACCAATTTCAATGTTAATAAATAAAACAACTTTATATGTATCTTATCACAAAATTTATTAAAGCGTGACTAGTTTCGACCAATTACCTGGTCATCATAATACGGTGATAGAAACAAATGTCAAATTTGTTTTAAAATGCAATATGACGTAGTAAAGGTGGTAAAGTAAAATTCAATTTCACTGTTGACATGAATTAAATATTAAATTATGAATAATTTGTGTAATTAAATTTTAACCTTGTAATACTAGATATAAGTAATTAATATAATAATTAAATAATATCACGTTTAGGTAGTGCACACATTAGCCTAGCAATGTGCATTTAACTTGAAATTGTGTAGCGCAGAACCAGTGGGTGGTCTGCTAAAATTGTCAATTTGATCAGATGCGCGGTGTGTGTGAATGTTCATGGGGTGGATATGTGAACATTTCTAAGCACGAAAGTACACAAAACAGCCCCCACTTCGGTTGTCCCGTGGGGGTAGAAGAGGATGTTAATTTGCCGCACGTATAAACCGTCACGCTGGGTTTACTACGGTCTACGGAAAATACTTTGCAAATGTTAACTTTGTATATTGGACCCTCTTAAAAATTTGACATGTTTGCCTGTGTATTACAAAAAAAATCCTTTCCAATTTAAAATGTTTGGGAAAATACGCCAACAACGCAAAGCAGCCCAGCCCTTGATGTATTTTAATTAGTCATATTTGTATTGGTTGGTAGTTTAGAAAGAAATAACAAATAACACCGGAGCGAATAGTTTAAATTGCTTCCGGAGCATCGTGCATCACCGAGCAAAAGGTTAAATTCATACATTATTTATGATCCGTTGTGATAGAAACATATATAACCAATCCATTGACTGTTAAAGTGGTCAGTGAAAAATGCTTTCAATCCCCGCGCAACAACAATTCATCCCGGCCGCCAGCAGTCGGATCATCGAGCAATAAATACTGAAAAATGTTCCACGCACAACAATTCCCGTGACATAATTCTCCCGACACTATTAACCCCATTAATTCCAAACATATCTCGGCCTACAAAAAAAAAGATTGAAGCCTCTCTCGCTCAACAGCATTTATTACATAGAATAATATTCAATTAAGATCTTTTATGCGGGATTCAATTTTCGGGGGCAAAAAATAATGTCTCTATTTATATGCGGTTGCTTGTTTCGGTTTCGGGAAGAACAATAAAAAATATAAACGGCCGTATTTGCCGCCGAGTTGAGCGCGTGAAGTAAATTTGCTTTTTTATCGAGAACCAATTTGCGTTTAATGCGTTCGAAACCGGATAAAACCGAAATTAATTTACAAAAATTTATTACCCAACAAACAACATGTGCGCGCGGCGCGGCACGTTTCAGTTAAGTTTGTTTTTTTATTAATTCACACGCGAATTTAACAAATTAATTGCACAACAGTTCCGTACAAATAAATCATTATTTATTTCGTCTTCAATTACAGTTTTCATTTTGTCGCTTTATTAAAAAATAATAATGGTTAAAGAAGAAAATAGAAAATAATCAATTAGTTTTGGGAAATTTTTTTCGACCAATCCCAAAATTTGGCACGTTTACATTTACGCACAGCGACCGACGCAGCCCGTTCGGCAATCTACCTCTCCAACATTTAAAAAAATCTATCCGCGGAATTATAATTAAGTGCTTTCCACACCGGCAGGTACACACATACATGCGTGTGGCGCACGTGTAAGTTTTGTTTGCGTTAGTTTAATTAAATTTGCCGGCGCAATCCGTCCGGATGGATTATTTGCAAACGAAACTAATTAATTGATTTTTGAAGCGTGATTTTAAAACTAAACGATTAATAAAACGATTGTTTTCATTAAAAAAAAATTTGTCGTTATTGGGACGGCCGACCGTTCGCACTTTGAGTGCATTTTTAAATCAATTTTGGCACATGCCATCGAAATAGTTTTTCCAATAAAGGATTTTCTGGCAATTTTGAAATAAAAAATCTTGTTGTGTTTTATTTGTAGCATCCAGCTGGATGAAATATGTACATACATACATACATACATACATTCATTTTGACCCGTTTATTTATATGTGTATTAAAAAAAAATCAATAGAGCAAACTTGATGTGTGCACACGATGTGCCTCGCAAATTAATTAACACATCAACAGAATTTGTGAAAAAAATTGCGTTTCGTTACGGAAGAGAAATAATAACGATGAAAATTTAATTACAATATTCACAATTCGCTCTCGTTTTTTTTTCTCCCCGCCGAAATTAATCAGAAAATTTTCTGCAGCGTGCAGCACACGCTTGCGCACAACGACATTTCGACGTTCGACAATCACAATTACAATTATTTTTTTAGCCGATAAAATTGTTAAGAATTTTTTATTTAGAAATTTAGTCCAACCACACTGTGTCGATTGCGAATATTAGCCAGAATTAAGCACCGTCGGGCACGCTCAGAACTTGGATGGGTGGTTGCGTGGCCGCCAAACCGCACCATTTGCCATTGGGAAACAATTAATGGAGCTTCAGTTACTAGAAGCAAATCTCTAGAGTAACAAATTTCAATTCAACACATACACACCAAACATACACACTCAGTTAAGGACTTCCGGAAATTTATAGAATACTGTTAAAAAATTTAAGCCGATTGAATAATAATAATAATATCCATTTAGTTGTTTAGTCGACAAATTTTAATTTGGACAATTGCAGTTTATAATCGAATTATTATTGCGATTAAATTGTTCGGTTTTGCATCCGCCGAGCGAGTTCATTGTTGGTGTGTCAGATGCAGGCGACGCTTTAAATGCGGATTATATTGATATAGAAAATGACGATGTCTGCGTGGTAATTCGCGATTGGAATAATATAACGTTCGCGTGCGTGGCACGGAGAGAGAGAGAGAGAGAGAGAGAGAGAGAGAGAGAGGACAAAATCGAGCGTCCCTCGATGCGAAATTAATTGCCATTTAAATGCCGGAGTCCTCGAGAGCATGCTTTATTTACAGATTTCGGAATTCTTCTTACCAATTATTTTCATAAAACACATCTTCGCATTGCCAAACATACTTTCTTTGATTGAATGCGCTAAAACGTGGATGCTTTGTAAAAGTGTATTTGCGCTTTAATATTGGAAATTGGTTGTTCCATTCGTTTAGGATTTTTTTTGTATTATATGTCGGTTTCTCTATAATATTTGACCGCCGGCTTATGTTTGTTTATGTGAAAGGTCAGTTTTCACGGCGTTCCATTAGGGATATTGAAAATGTTTAGACTTTTAGCATGAATGAGTAGTTGGTTTGCAACCGGCGGCGTGTGTTTATTAATATCACGATCTCTTGTGTAATCTGGCCCTATTTCCATTACAACTTAAACCGGTCCGGTCCGTCCATCAAGCGGAGCATCCTCACAAAGATCCGTTTCACGCTCTGTAATTCCAAAATGTGTTCGTGCTAATAAATTACAATGTAATGGCCGCTCGTTGGCTTCGCTGATTGCTTTAAACCCTGCGAAAACATCCCAAACCGAAACTTTGCACATTCCGCACAAGCCGCACAATAACAGCAGCAGCAACAGCAGCAGCAGCAACAACAAGTCGGTCCATTTTGTCGGATAGGCCGAAATAGAAAAACTGTTGAATCCGATCGAGATGATTTCAAACATGCAATGGGACGGGACAATAATTAATTAGCATGTTTCGAATACGCACCCCATGAATATTAATTAATTGCATTGCAAATTGATGCCGATTCTCGCGCGAATTACCGCCGTAATATATCAAACATTACAGCATTTATGCAAATTTAACTCCGAAACAACCGACTGCATGTTTGCGTGCGGTAATAATGTAATCCCGGCTGTTTTCATCCATGCAAAATAAATAGAAAGTTATTAAATAATTAACCCGCCATTAATCCGCCGAAAGTAAATTAACATGCGTGCTTTTGCTCAGAGGGGCGGGCATAATGAGGACGGAAAGAGATGAAATACGGTGCGGAAAATGAGACCGACGATAAGCCGGCTTAATATGTTACTGTCTCGGGAAAATGGGGAAAGTTTAACGTGAAAAATGTTGCGTCGGACAAGTTATTTTGTTTGCCCGAAATATGAAAAATTCCGTCGATTTAATCCGGACAATTTGAGTCGTATTTATACATTTTTTGCATTCGTTAAAAATTCGCTTTCTTTTTGCGCCGTTCACGAGTTGAAAGTTTCATTATTGACGGACGGACGGTAAAAATAATAGCTCATTTCGTAAATGTCGCGGCATCGTCGAAAAATAGCGATTTTAACAACGAGTCCTCCCAATTAGCTTTATAATTGAAAGGCTCTCGATAGGCCAACGATTGATTAATCCAATTTAATTTTTCCAAAATCTTTAGCATTTTAAATAAATATTTCTCGGTTTAAAAGTATTTTCCAACATTTTTGCAAAATTTCACAAGCGCACTTTCTCAACATATAAATAATAAATTTGCCTAATGGATTGTTTCCACAAGAAACGCCAACAGTCTCGATAATTATAACATTGATTTTGGTTACAAATCGCCTAGTCTTGATTATTAGAGTGATTAAGCTCCCCCAATATTATTGCTTGTAAAGTGTAATTTGATACAATGACAATGCATGCGTGGTGTTAATTTAGAGCACTTAATGTAAATGGGGCTGGAGGGGGGAGAGACTTTAAACGAGGGCCTCGTGGCCCGAGAATAGACAAGCGCACCTCAATCACTATTTGCACGTCGTTGCTTTTCGCGTATCCTCCAATTTTCCCAATTAGGCAAATTGCCTTGATTATCTCGCAAGAGACGGAGTCGCGGACGCATTAGTGCCTACTTTGCCTAAAATCACCGCCATCTTGTTTGAAACAATGTTTCAATTCATATATAAATTCAATACAAGCCAGTAATAAATGACTATCCGAAGAAACGAAATATTAAAGTCGGAGGAGAAAGCATTAAAAATATTGAAAAACTTTCCGAGAATTAAATTTCAACTCGACTACCAAACAAACATGCATGCATCCAACAAATTGTTGGTACAAGATAAAGTACACACGGCACACTGCACAGCACACAAAGTCGCCCATGTGTAAATTACAGTTTGCAACGTTATTATAATGTGACGTAGATGCATTTTTAAAGCGGTTTTATTGTCAACAACAAAACTACCAAATCGCATTGCGTGATATTTGATTTGTACTGTGATACCGGGGTCCGCGGAGATAACAACGACGACGTTTAAATCGATTCATTGTATCGCGCAATATTATGTACTTATTTGTACATTTCGGTTTTTATTAATATTAAAAAAACAACGCATATTTCTTTTAATTGTCTCATTTCTTTTACCAAAAATACCTGCGTGGAAATTGATTATTTGTGACTGCGCAACTTCCCCTTCTATAGTGTAATTATACAGCATGTAAGATGTATACTTGATGTCAATGTTACGCGTGCAAGAAGTGCTTACTATGCAATCTTTAGGAGTGTACGCTTGGCAGACGTAAAAGCAGCCCCAATAAACATAAAATAAGTTTACTATAACATATACTCAATGAACAGCATAAATGTTTCTGATGCGTAAACAATCAACTATATTAGGCAGATAAAACATAATAATCATATTGATATGTTTTCAATATTCGATGTCCGAATATGGTGGAATTCGACAATATTCATTCTGAAAATTATAAAATTGAAACTATGCAAAGTATATTTTCAACTTATCTCATTCGCAAACCATATACATTTCGACATCTATGTGTCATTATTATTTAATCACCGTTGATATGTCGAAATATATATAGTTTGCGAATGAGATAAGTTGAAAAATATACTTTGCTTATTACATTTGTGGAGTTTTAATTTTATAATTTTCAGAATGAATAAATATTCGACGTGCAATTAATAAGATGGGAAAAATTGTATATTATTCCTCCTTGTATATTATTCAGACTAGAAATACGCTTGTTGATTTTTAGCGGGAACCAAACGTTGTTTTACGAAGACGAAATCGGCTTTACATGAAGACGCATATGCGATGCGATTCTCTGTTTGCGTCTAATTTACATAAAACATTCACGGCAAAAATATATCTGACAATTTACATATATAGTGAAACGAAAATGAAGGGTGCGGAGCTGTTTAGATGATCCGATAAAGCTCAAATATTTGTGAAATGCATAACAATTACAATAAACACAGTTTTTGCCGCCTTTTCAATGGAATTTTATTTCGTTTCTCATTGAAATATATTTGGGATCAATAAACATTTGTAATAAAAAAAATTCTGACTAAATTTCATTAAATTATTGTCACGTTCGGTGCTAAAAGTTTGACTAAAACTTTAGACTATAACAGCGCACGTGATATTAATTGGCCGTGTCATCAAAATATATCTGCTATTACAGTAAATAATCTGGTAATTAATACAATAGCAATCCACCCAGTTAGAGGCGCGAGCAGCTATCATATGTTCAAAGACCGAAAAATTTTAAGAGCTCCATCGTGTGATAGATTTAATTGAAGTGATTGCAGATGGAGGCCCATTATTGCGTTGTTTGATGTTTTCTGAAAAATAAGTGTCAAAATGTTAGGTTAGGTTTTGACATCTGTCAAAAATTCGGGTTAATTCAAGTACTCAATTGAACGTACAGTAGTTTTGACACAATATGTTAAAATTGAAAAATTTCCATTCGATATCGCGAGATATCGCGAAACTTCGATATATAAAGCATACATTTATTTACTATTATTTACATTTTTTACAATTTACAATTCCTCCGTTGCTAATTAATTTTAATTGCTTAATTAAATTTTTACCAATGATGAAGACAAATTCCAAAACAAGCCTGGTAATTGAATAAGTTCTGTACGAAGCGTCCCGGTCATTCTCACCTCGATACGTCTTCTTATCGATTTCGATTTTCCCGTCCATATTAACATTCATCGCGATTTTCCATTTACCAGTTGCAAATGTGCTCGAATTGCATTGAAAATGCGAGAAAATCAAAGCAATGAGGAATATTTTACAGCGAGCAATGCATTTTTGGTAAAAATATAATTTAAGCGTGAAGTTAAATTTCTTTCAGTTCTATCTATAACAAAATGTAGGTTTAAAAAAAAAGTTTAAAAAAAATTCGATCAGAAAATTGAATAAAATTTTTCGGAATTTTTCGAAAAGACTTCCCATCCCATCAAACGCAACATCATTATAGTTAGAACGGGCGCGACTTTTCGTCATTCGTGATCTCCCGCTAATTTATTCCAAACATCTTAATTTAGAATCTGTTTTCTCGCGTTTCCCATTTGTTGTTTTTGTCGTCCTTGACACAATATTTACACCGTCGGTCTTCGTCGGACGGAGTTAATTGATCGCGACGACGTTTTAAATAAAATTTTTGATCGCGTTTGATGCTTTCACCGAGAATTCTCATTAAAATGTCGTCTCGGCGTATCCGATGCATACGCGCGTATCCTTCATTACGGTCGTACGAAGACGTAATTAAGCAAGGCGACGGATGCATCCCTATTAATTTGCGCGGGAAATTTTATCGCACGTTTCTTGCGGAACGGACGGACTCGAACGTCGTTAATCATAATTAGAGCAAAGAAACGCTCATTAAGTTAATGGCAGCGTCCCGGATAATATTGTTTCATTTTAAAAACAGTTTGAAATTTTCAATATTTTCATAAAGCCATAAAATGAAAATCCTTGTTAAGTTCGTTCGATTATTATAAGCAATACTTACTAAATAAAAGAAGTTGCACAATCCTCTCAATACGGTTTTTGTATTTTACTTTTTAATTAGATTTACATAAAAAAATATCTTACCGGGCAATTCATTAACAATTGCAATTGAACTAAACAAACAAAATTATAGAAACCTTGATAATTTAACTTATCAAAATTTGAAACGTATTAAAGAAAAACAAGCAAATTAGGACTGGTACGATATGAAAATATCCGAGTTACATGTATTTTAAACAGGCAAACTGCCGCAAACGGGATAAAAAGTATAAACAGATTTGATGGGCTGCCAGCTCACAATCACTAATATATGCGATTACCGAGGTGCACAATGGGATTACCGACTGAGCCACACATCTCTATCCTGATATTACATGACGCGAGATCTTGTTATATTTCCCGGATATGCATCCGAAATTCGCGAACAATGTGTACACCGCGCGTTGTTCTCGGGATTTGCATATTTAATTAGATTCGAACATGACTTATCCTTTAAGGTAAACACAATCAAATATTATAATACTAACACCAATACCCTTTCTCTACCTTCTCGTCCTGGCATAAAAACGCAAAAAAAATCTGTGTTTTTAATTTAATCCATTTTTTGTGTATGCTTTGTGCATTTCTATTTTTTTTAATCGAGCATCAATCAAACCGTTTAATTGTATCAAATTTTCTTTAATCATAATTTTTGAATCGAAAAAAATGTTTATGCTTTGTGCAGTTACATTTACATTACGACCCCATTCCAATATTTAAAAAATTGTAAAAACAAATCGAGCGGTACTTAAACGTTCCAATTTGATCAAAGCGAATTTTTTTAACTATTCGTGAAATATTCAAATTTTTTATACTATTTAAAATTTTTTTTTTTCATTTATAAAATACCTACTTTTTTGCATGGTAATAAAAGAATACCTAACATCGAAAATGCGCCAAAATAAGGTAAGGGGACACGCTTTACGATCCATCGAATGTGGATTTGAGACAGATGCGGTCAACAAGTTTGCCGATCAATGGAGGGCAGAAAAATAAAATTTTCTAGTTGGTGTTTTATTTAAATTATTAAGTTTCCATTGTTCAGTTGGTCGCTTTGCCTCGGGACAACAGACAGCCTTCTTGCTAAGTTACTGCTTCCATTTTTCGCGGAATTGATTTAATTATAGTTTTCATTAATGTGAGTGCGCGCCAGTATTTTATTATTGTTGGGACAATAACAGCCGGGAATGTTATAAATTGGGGCTAATTCAATTACTGGTTGCGACATGGTTCAGAATGCATTGCGGACTTTATTAAATGCCACGCAAGCTTCATCATCCGAGTTATTAAATCGTGGCGCATAAAAAGTTTCTAGTAAATAAATGAAAATTTTTTTTCATGAAAAAATAATAAAAATATATATATATCATTGTAAAATATTAAGAAAGTTTTTTAATATTATGAAGTAGACACAAAAAGTTTAAAAAAAATTACACATGTGGTAAATAAAAATCTCACCAATCAATAAATTAAAATTGATTTTGAAGCTGACAAAAACAAAAGTATGGAACGCCCAAAAGAAACCGACGTAAAAGCAACATCGAAAACACCTGCTGCTTGCCTCTCTCCAACGTAAAAAAAAAACAATCGGATTAATCGGAAAAAAGAAGGAAAACAAATCGTCGCTCTAATTTGCCGGCCGTTAATAAAAATGAGAGCTCCCGAAAATCGATCCGACAATAAAGGCGGAACGATATGGCGTGAAATCTCTTTGAATTCTGCAACCGATGGAATAAAAACAGACAACAAAATAATTCCACGAGAGAGGAAAAAAGTACGCTTATCGACGAGAGTTGTTCCCCCGCAATGGGAAACAATACAGAAAGTTACCCAACAATTAAGTGGCTGCCGAACTCGGATGTAATTTTATTAAGTTGACAAGGGAAAAAGTTCTGCGTTGCAATTTGTTGTAGTGTAGCTGTGCAAATGTTTTTTTTTGTTTGTTTTTTTTGCTAATTAACGAATTATTTATTTTGTTTTATTATGCAAGTTTTGGACGATTTTTGTAATTTAAATGTTTTATTTTCTGAACTGTGAATATTTAAAAATTATAAAAATGACTCATACCATTCTCGTACTTAAGGCTGGAGAATCCGCATGTCTAAATAAAGTCGCCCAAAAGTAAAACGGATAAATATTACAAAACGAATATTTTAGACAACATTCACATAAATATAAACTGGGGTTTTAGATAAAATATACATCAAAATTATTAATAACTTTTGAGTAATTAATTTTCGAAAACAGGTATTAAATTAAATCGTTAAATTATTTTCTACATCATCTTTTTAATAATAATAATAATAATAATAATAATAATAATAATAATTTATTGCGTGCTAAAATATTTCAAATTTTTACATAAGTCAGCTTACATTCTAAAAGCAGGACAAATCATGTGGTTACAAATACAAAAAATTAAGTTAGCTTCCGTTATATGGGCATCGTAAATATTCTTCCCAGGCATAAAAAGCCTTACTTAGAAGGAAGATCTTGACTTTGGCCAATAGAAGTTTTCTCAAATCAAGAGGCAAAACATAACAAATTTTATTCAACTTGTATTGATTTTAGTCGAAACCCCTCACAATAATATGTACTTATCAATATTTTACTGAAATATTTTGCAATAAATGCATCCTTTGGTATTGTTGTGTTTATATAGTATAGATTTTAAATTGAGGTATATCTTTGTCAAACAATAAGTGTATTCATAATTCATAAATTGTAATAATATGCAATTTAAATAGAAATATTAATCAAACTATGTAGTATATAGAATCAAAAATTCTCCAGTTTTGATAAAGCTCTTTACATTACCGAAAAGAAGACTCCGGTATGAAATTTTATTGTTATTAAAATTTTTTAAATTCGTATACCGGCCCCTTTTAAAATTATCCACAATAAAGAACCTACAGTTTATTTGATTTCATTTATAAAACTTTCTCTAAGTAGTCGACACTCACTACCCTGAGTTTTTATCGCCCGCTGCACGTTTTCCTTTCTTTCGTCGCAGTAAGAAATAAATAGCTTTCCACTCGAATGTGCATGGCTTACAAAATATTCACGGTTAGCAGCAAATGCCCATATATATTACTCTTAGCCGAACATCTTTGCAGTCAGTCTGAAGAGCGGGAGGGTCGGAGCGAGAGGTGAAACAAAAAAAATCTTTCGGGGGGATCGGAATGGAAGCGTAAAAAAACTTTGCGACTTAACGCATTACTTCGAGAAAGTTTGCTTTTTTACGGCGACGCGAACAGTTGCGGTTCTTTTCCATTGCCTTCTATATACGTACATTTTTTCCATTATTATCCCACTTTAGATTTCGCCGTTAAAGCGAACGGACAATATCGAAGACGCACTCATCGTTAAAAAATCATGCCACTAGCTTAAAATGATGAATCGAAAAATTGAGCCGGATTAATTCAACAAATTCGTTCGTGTTAATTAATCCCTCTTAGTCTGTTTGCGTCTGACAATTTTTGTATAATACATGAGGGTATTGTGTCTCCCCGGATTGTGTTAGGGGCTCGAATTAATTCTATTTACTTAGGCGCGACTTCTTCGTTAGCGTGTGCCGCGAAACACTTTCATCTTTCGTGTTTGTGTTTTTCATTTCGAGTGGAATTTTTGCCGGTGTTCGGCGGCGAAAAAAGCTTTAAAGCGCGCACGGAAGAAACGGCCAGACCCGATAAAGCTTGATGGCGTTTGCATAATTCTTAACTAACCAACTTAACTTTCGCTTTGTATCGTTTCAATTGTTAGGCGACGTTATTCCAATTATGTTGCGTTCAAGGAAATTCCATCAAGCATCCATTAAATGTCGATAGAATATAATACGCTCCCCCCCCCCCCCCCCCCCC
>JARJEC010090645.1:0-17153 GCA_030264575.1 Tachinus sp. AB-2021 | reverse complement strand
GTCTCAATATTGACACGAAGTTATGCTGGAATGAACATGGAAAAGAACAGCTAAAAACTTAGCCGAGTAATTTATCTCCTCCGAAATCTTAACAATTGTTTACCCAAAGATGCTCTTTTATCTGCATACTATGCTTTATTCCAGTCCAACATGCAATACTGTATACTAACTAGTCTGGGGTCATTTTACTATCGCGGCCAATATATTTTGTCTTTAGCGACGAGCTGTTAGAGTACTTGCCGGCATAGACTACATAGATGACTGTAAAGAATATTTTACTGATCTGAAGATACTCACATTGTATAGTTTGTTTATGTGAAGGTCTCCTGCATGTTCGTAAAAACATTGAAGAATATCAAGTCCACGAGCGCAATACTCGAAGTTGTGAGTTATTTTATCTATTAAGTCCAAGACTTTCTAGATGTAAGAATGGTATCAATTTCTATAGTCCAAAACTATTTAACTCTCTATCTCAGGAAGTAAAATCTCTCCCCGTTTAAAATTTAAAAACATTGTCAAATTATATTTGGTAAAAAGGGCTTTTTTCAACATCGAGAGCTGTTTTGCAGATTTGAAGCTATGATACAGACGATTTTTAATGAGTATATCTCATCTTGTATTAAATGTATTATTTGGTTTTATTCAATGTATAATCTAGCCTTATGTTTAATGATGTATTAATATTTACTGACGAGTGTAAACGAAGAAAGTGTTTTTCGTGGGGCGATGGAGGGAGACGTATAACGCTGCTTTTGGTCTGTATGCATACTCTGGATCTTTCTCGTGTTGTGCGTCCGTTTCTGTTGTTACGCGGGGGTACCTTGCGTGGGCTATTTTTACTCCACTAAAGTCAATCTTTTTAAATTAGAAAATAGTAGTTAGTAGCTCAAATTTTTAGTGAAAACTATGAAAATCAATAAAATATTGCTAATAAGTTTTAAAATGTCATTAAAATAAAAAAACATATATCTAGAAATTCTAAAAAAAAATGAGAAAAAACGCTTGAAAAAATAAAGACATTAAAAAAAACATTAAGAAAGTTATTGTAAAATGTTAAAAACATAAAATGTGTAGATATTCATAAAAAATGTAGAGAAATTTCAATAAAACATGTGAAAGGTTAAGAAAAACTAAATATGAAGAAAATATAATATATAAAAATAATAGCAAAATGTAGAAAATAGTAAAATGTTGAAATATGTATAAAAAAATGCAAGAGTTGTAAAAAAATCATGTAAAATATCAATAATTTGTTACTGAAAAACAGCTTGTAAAATATATTATACAATGCGAATATAAATAACACAAAATTGCAAAATATCAAAAAAGCGTTGCAGTTTTCACAAAAGGTCGAAAAATACTTAAAAATTATATTAAATATTTCAAAAACTTAAAACTCACAATGGTGAAAAATGTAAGCAAAAATGTCAAAAAGTTTACAAAAACTGAAAAAAATATCAAGAATATTAAAGAAACGGTTATGAAAAGTACAAAGTTTTTATTTTCAAAACGATATATTTTTTAAAACTGAAAATATTCACCGTCCTTCTATAGATAGAAAAGAGGTATTATTACACGGCTCATAGGACTATTTGAAACAAAATTTTATTTATATCTTATCTGTTGTAATCGTTTCGGACATTACTTATTGTCCTTCTTCAGTACAAAGATAAACTTAATTAATTGAAACAAAAACATATAATAAATCAAGTATGTTCGGTCTAAATTAAATGTATTTATTTCAATTAATTAAGCTTATCTTTGTACTGAAAAAGGACAATAAGTAATGTCCGAAACGATTACAACAGATAAGATATAAATAAAATTTTGTTTAACATATTACTGAAATACAATATATAACATTTTTACATAAATTGTAAACAACCTTAATTTACAGACTACTGCATTCATGAGTTATTAAAATGTTCGTAAAAATTGTATAAAAATATATAGTAGCAGTAGTAGTAGTAATAGTAGTAATAAACTTTCACTTTATCGAGTAACACCACCTGAAAATAAAGTCGGTTATTTAAAACACTTGTCAGAAATTCTATCGCATTTCTCTATAAACTTACACGAATTTGAATTTTAATTAAAGTTTTATATTAAAAGACTTATCACTTATCATTTACTATAATATATAAACTTTATGGAATCTATATATTAAAAGGCATATTATTTTATATATGGTTGAAACTTTATATCCCGCCTCTTAAAACTTTATTAGATTACCAAATAGTTTGAATTTTATAATCTCATAAAAGTACGTATAATATAAACTGATGTTTATATTAACTCGGTCGCTTGCAAATAAAATAGTTCTGGATCACACAATTAATGGAACTGGGAAAGAAGCAATTAAAATTTTATAATGACAAAGTAACAATAAACACATTCAGGCTCTAGCTAACTAAATTAAGTACTACATAAAAACGTAGGTTCAGTTTCATGTGATAAGCATTTAATTAAATCAGTAAATGGAATATCGATTAGTTAACATTGTGTAATTGATCATGTAAGACATTTCATCGACATATTGCAATTTAATTAAAATCCTGTCTTGAAGCAGCATAAATCAATTCTTTCCTTGGCTGAATTTCAAATAATATATTAATAATGCAAAATGTGTGAAGGTTTAATAATGTATGGTGCTGTTGTTATTAATTTTCACAATATAAATTTATGATTAATAACTAATTAATCTTCTTATAAAATGCTAAGTCATGGTAGATTAGTGTTGTAAGCCTTAAATTTTGAATGGTGCAAAAATTATTATTTTTATGTAAATATTATGCTATTATGCATAAATTTATTACACATTATTTGAGTACGGTATAACATTTAAGTACTTGTTTTGCAACAAAAAAGACGCTCATAACATCCTATTCATATAATCGAGAATGATTAAATATAAACGGGGGAGAGCCCTATTATTGAAACATTATGTAGACATCGCCGAACCACCCAAATGTTTTTGTGCGTCTGATTTTTTATACACATTTGTATCTTCAACCTATTCTTTTATAACAGTAGAAATGCTTATATTTTATTTTAATGACTTTACAATTAAATATTTCATAAAAAAAATTAATGCAATAATTATCATAATCGGTGATATATATGCTACGAATGACCTATACTGATTTGTATGCATACAGGAAATGTTAACATATTAAATCGAATTAACACGTTAATGACATACAGTGCAATGTTATAATTTTCAATTCAGTTCAGTTTAGTTCATTGAGTACATTGTAATTAAATAATGAAAGTATAACTAATGGACTGTTTACACATAAAATGATGGGTTTACGCCGTTGTTAAAAATATTTCAACTTGAAATTCAATATTCTGTTGCCAGACAAGAATAATTCAATAAAAATGTGGATAATAAAATACAATTTCATGATAATAATTCACAATGTAACCAACATTTTAAAATATTGATAATTAAAATGTAAATATAGTAAAAAATAAATAAATGAAAACGCAAAAATATATAAGATGCATTAAGACATTTTTATTGAAACAAAAAATCCTGAGTGCTTTATGAACTGTTTACGGATGTTAATAAAAATGGCTTTCCACTACTCGGATCACTGCTGCAGTAAATTATGATGTAACGCTATTCTGACAAAACGTATTTTATCGTTAACAATTCCTCAAATTAAAAATAAATACATTTATTATTTTTTCTCGTCTTCATTCGGTTTATTTTCCCACGACTTTAATTTGACTTTAGTAACGATATTACACACATTCATAAAGCATAATTAATTAAGCGGTAGCCTTATATTCATGATGAAAAATAATTAATTACTATTCTACGTGGATCATTTCGAATTAAGTGTGTACTAGGGTGCATTGTCCGTGTATTTAACGATTCTATCATAACATTGTTTAACAATGCAACCAATAAACAAATTTATCATTGATGAAATCGTGTAAATCGATTACGCTATCGGGAATATTAATCCAAAAAGATCGTCAAACATGCACAGTGAACAAACTTGTTTAAGTTTTTAACATCGACATTAGTTTCAATGTCTGTGCAGTAAAAGTACACACATAAAAATACTCAAGAATATGGTACATAAAAAATAGTCAAGAATATATACATAAAAAATCAAACTAAAATGATACAAAACTCAAAAAACAAAACAAAATGATTATTCCAATACATAACAATTAAAAGAATAAGAATATAAAGATGAAAAGAATCATCAAAAACTTACAGAAAAGTTCTGGAACAGACCTTGTAATATTTAAAAACAGACATACAAAGATTCTCCAAGCAATAACAAAAGTCGAAAAGACAAAAAAATGATACAAAAAAATTAAGATAAAATCTTAGCTACAGCTTTTACACTAATATAAAAGACAGAACTATCGTAACCAGCGCAAGGTCGGCAGTACACAATAAAAACACTAGGATCGTAGTCGAGAAAGACTAAGTGAACTATTTCGGGAAAGGAGAAGGGATAAGTAAAATTAAAATGTGACTTAAAATTGAAAATAAAAAAAATAAAAGAATGTATGGAATACAATTGGCCGGCAATTACTCTAAACGCAAAGCGACAGCATCACAATAGTAAATATATTATACTAATATACCATCCTAATATCGCTATGTCAAAATGTGGGTATTAAGTTTTTTAGTGCATTATTTAAAAACTATATTTCTGTTCTCTTTTGAGACTAATCACCGACGGTTAAGTTAACCACGTCTGAGAATTTTACCACTAATTCCAACCTAAATTATGGCTTGTTTAACGTGCACGCTACTGTACAAAAGACCTACAGTTTTCCTTGCTATAAAAACATCAACCACTTAGTAACAAAATATATAAAAACACTATAGTGCTACAAAATACGTTAGTATTACCAATAGTTTGTAATTAAAACATTTAATACACAATTATTTAAACTCTGCGCAAAAAATTGCAAATACTTTATTGTATAAATTATACAAAACAAAACATTTTCATGGCGTCGAGATTGATTGAAAAATAGATATAGTATTATTATTCATACAGTAAATACTAAAAAGTATCCATGAAAATTTATACAAAAATTAAGCAAACTGTTAAATATATAGTTATCGTCTTTTAACACATTGTATAAAAATAGTGGAAAAGAATAATAAAACAATTTCTAATGTTCTAATTATAAAAATATGTTTACTTAATTGAAATCATAAAATTTAACCTATAATATCAAATTTGTACAAATATACATTTTTGTCAAAATCTTTTATATACAAATAGATTCCCCAAAAAAATATAAAGGTGACACAATATCAATCATAATATAAAATAGTGCATTATGCAATAGGGCATCGGAGAATTCTACGTTTAGTGGTGTAATGTGCCAACCTTTTGTCCATGATTTTTCTTATTTTAGTGCCATTGTAAAATTGGAATAAACACGCTCATTTTTTGGACAAATCATTGTGTTATCGTTATGAATTCTTAAATAAAATATCACAGACTCTTTTTTAGACGCAAACAAACACAGCGTTACTGTTCCATCTGTTAAATTAAAAAATTAACAGAGAGGGGATCTCGTTCTTTTCAGCCTTTAACTTAATAATAGTTTGTTTAATTATGTTTTACATCATTGTCCCTAAGTAAGTCGATAGCTTGTGATAACGGAATTGTTGATACCAACAGCTTAACCACCAGTAGATTAAAATAAGATTTTTTTTAATGGAAAAATTGTCAATTATAATGTTGCCTAAACTATTGAATAGCACAGCCAAATCTTGCTAAACTCGCTCATCTTGATTTGTTTTTCGCACAGTAAAACTATAGAACTGAACTGATTCCACAAACAAACAAAAAATCTGCTCTAAACTAACCGCTAACAATATACAAGATAATAAAAAAAGTGTAAAATATTTAAAGAGGAAATTGCATGAGAAAAAGTTAATTCTATTTTGTACAAACTATCAGGTTGCATAAGATATTCAAAGTGCTATTTGCCATTGTCAAGCAGGCATGATACCTGACTTGACACTATTTCTAATCACTTTTTGATTAAGTTGTAGCTGCAGCTCATTGAGGCTATTTACAAATATCCGCAAAAAAGAAACCTAGAGGGGTCAGGCAATCTTGCAGACCATAAAACAGCTTCTCCACTTGCTACTTATCCCTACGAAAAAGTTTGATGTAAATGCTCTCTACCGGCAATAAAAAAATTGAGATAAAGCACCATTATGCTATCACCACATTTGTTTACATTGATCATACATTGTGTTCTGCAAAAGGTTTAGGATAAACTGAACGCCTATTAGTCTGTTTGGTAAAACAACAACACCCAGAAACATGTTGCATACAATATAAAACGTGTCATGCGTAATATATTATTCAAGAAAATTTAATAATCAAGTGGATTAAGGCATGCTCTCGTTGGTGCAGCTCGTAAAGAATTCTCAAACAAGAAGAGCACTAATTCCTACCACGGCTAATATTTTATACACACTTGATGCCAGTATATACTCTATATAAGCTAAAACTTCTTATTCTGCTGTAAGAGTATATCTCAAATTTTCGAATATATAAATGGCACAGTTTGCTCTGTAAACCAGTATCAAATAATCTGGCGATTTGGATAAGCTTTAACTTAAAGACGTCACGCTTCGGTTGCAATCCCACTACCACGACCATACATAAAATGCATGTCGACTAATTCTGCGTTAGAGTAAAACCATAGCAAACAAAACCTTATGCAATAAAAAAACAAAAGTTAAATAGTTAATGTAATAAACAACCTAAGATTAAAACTGTAACTTTTTGAAAAATAAATAAGGAGGTAAAAAGTATATTACTATTACATTCCATTCTGCCCCATCCTATAGTTCCATTTATCGTTTACAAGAAATTGTTATAACTTTAAATTTGCACATTGGCAAAGGAGAAGGGAGAAGTGATATAACTTAATTATTTATAATATTAAAACGTTTGAAAGTATGAACATAAAAGGTATGTTGTTTCATAGCCTAGTAAGCGTTATCATGTAGGGCCAAAAAGTGCAGATGGAAGCAATACAGATAAAATACTGGATATATTCTAATAGTTGAATAAAGAGATACCAGCATATAGAGTACTTAAAAAAACTAAAAAACAAATGGTAAGTACAGTAGAAAGAAAATAATAATAATAATTGCAACATTTTGAGAATGAATAAAGTATTAAAATACAAAATAAACAAACAGAGAAAGTATGCACAATGTGTAGTCCCAACAAAAACTATAGAACGCATACTTAAAGAATGCATTGAGTTGAGAATGATAGAAAAATAAGAAGTACCGAAAAAAATATGGTCCTTATCAGACAAGATTGAATAAAAATAATGATAAAAACAACTAGAATTTGGTTTGTAAAAAAAATATATTTTGTTTCTTAAATATGCACAAAAATTAAAAAGAATTAAGTTAATTACTTGCGGTGGCACTAAACACGTTAATCGATTAATCGGTGAATTTTGTTTCAATGCGATACAGAAATCACTAAGGTACAATGATGATCTCATATGGAAAGTGAAACAATTGTATGCATTTGATTGTTCTCACTTGTAACGGCGTGTATTTGGATAATTAATTATAAACATTTTACTTAAAAATAAGAAACTTTACTACAATAGAAATTCTAGTAAAGTTTCTTATTTTCTCTAAAGAAAATAAAAGAGAACTATTATTATCTTTAGAGGTACGTTAATAATTTTCTTTAAATTTCATCATATCTTGTTTTTCAACAGAACCTTCTTGTGACAATTTTGTTTAAAAAAAGTAAACAAGGTAAATGATTTATAAAGAAACGTGTTGAGGTAAAAATAATTTTAATTTTTAACATTCATTTAAGAACCGTAAATGCCATTTCAAATATGTAAACTATTCAAACAGTAATACAAGTTACCAATGAAAAAAGCTATAAGAAAACGTGAATTTGTTCCTTAGCTAAAAATTGCTCTAACATTACAAGAAACGGGTCTAACCTCGTTAATTCGTACTCGCTAGGGATAAAAAAGTACGAAGAATACGAAATATTGAGGTTTCGCTATTGAGCCGAAAAAACGTAATTTGCACTAATAAAATAATTGTTTCAAATGTGTTTATATATATATATATATAAATATACGTTTTTTTATATATTTTAAACAATTATTTTATTTTATTTATATTAATTTGATTAGTATAAGAATTCTTTTAATGCAGCAACATCGTTTCTGGCAGATTTCTAGTAATATATTTTATAGCTACAAAGATTTACAATCAATATAAAAACGTATTTATTCGTATCAGTGACATCTCCTCAGATATCCCACTAAAAAGAAAAGTAGAGCAAGAAACAAAAGAAAGAAAACATAAAACTTTTTATAGTCATGATAATGCGTGTTGAGATAACGCTGTCAAGATCTATATATAAAAATATACATATACATTTTCAGCAGGTAATTCAACAGACGATTTTATGCGTGTGCCTTTTTTATTTGCTATTACCCCACATAAAACAAGAAACGGCTATATTTATTAAATTAATACTGTAGAAATACCACGATGCAGTTGAAGTTGAGATTGGGCCATTATAAACATAACGTCTAAATTATGCAGTTTCCGGAAATGTCTAAATATTAAATCATGCCAACATTTATTTCTGAGCGTCCAAAAATAATTTAAATTAATTCATTGCAAATTGTCACATAATAATTTTAAACTTCCCTGCGTCGGAGTTTGAAATTATTTTAGTCTGGTATCAAATTTTATGCACATCTTTATAGATATCGAATAAAATTTTATTACCAGTATGGGAAAATATTTATGAAACTCATAAATAAAATATGATACATTTTTATTTGAAAATAGACGACAACAGACAACAAAGTATTTTGCATTTGCCCTTGGCGCGGATAGCTACTGTAATTTTATTTAATAATTCTCTTTATTATCAAAAACTTTATGAGAGTTAATTAACTTTTTGCTTGTTCTCAACACCGCGTATAATTAACAGGTAAATGCTTTTACAAAAGATAACAAATGAAGTTTAATATAAATGCCCCTATCGTTTTATTTAGAGCGGCAGACGCTAAGAAATAATAAGTAAAATTTGCTGGATATGTGTGTGTTCTACAATTGGATTTTCAGTCTGGAATATAATGCTTTGTCATCTGAATACTTCTTAGTGCAAGTATATTCAGAACTTTGGATTGCCTTCCGCGAACCAAATCGCAGAACACAAATAAGAGCGAATAGGGCAAAAGCGGCGTATTGTTTGCACAACGGCAAACATGGAAAGCGGAGGGAAACTATTCAAGAAAATTTGTCACATTCTGTACGAAATTTATTATTGTCTGAAACTTGGAAATTATACTAAATGACGTGCAATTAACAATGGTTACTTCCGTTATATTAGCCTCAACCATTTTTCAATTTTAAAGAGAATATTATATTAACATTTTTAAAGCACTCTTAAAGAAAATGATTTTACTTTAATTTAACATTCATTATAAATTATGTTAATAACAGTACAATTTACCTTTTTATTTCTATTTTATTTGATTGTAGTAAGTATTTAATCATCAATCAAATTTATTTAGTATTATAAATTACATCATTTATTAATCAAACTACCATCCAAACTATTCCGCATATTCCGTACTCCCACAAATCGTATATAACTACCACCTGCATAGGCAGGAATGGTTAGATACGTAAAATAACAAACTATACAGGGTGCCCCGTAACCAACTATAGTTTCTCACAATATAAAGCATAAGAATGTCAAATTTTGCATTTTTCAAATAATCACATATATTCAAAAATAATGTTTTTAAGTTTCAATACCCTTAAACGAGTAATATTTAACTAAAGACATTTTTAGCTGAAATGATAAATGTTAACTTCTACTCCAGTTACTCCATAACCCATCAGTTACGGGACACCCTGTATATACAAAAAGAAAAAAAAAACATTGAAATCAAAGCAAAGAAAGACATGCCATCAAATCAATGAGGTAGCTCCGGTAATATAAAAAAAGTTCCAAGATTCAAAACTATTAAGACAAAAAACATGGAATCAAAACGAACCAAGTTTAAATAAAAAATTCATGGAATCTAATGTGCAAACCGGCATATGGAGAAACAAATACAACATTCTTACTGTAAAACTGGGTGTACATAAAAGACCAAAAATGGACAAAGCAACAGATCCAAGCGGTACATCCAGAGATCATTACAGAAATCGTATCATCCACCGTAAACTTCTGTCTTCATCGTAGAAATATTAGAAACGAAAGCCATGCCAAAATATATAATCAAGTTAATATGCTCTTATCTTTAAAATAATGGTGCATGTGAGCGAAAACTTTAAACTTCACCTAATCAGCGGTTTTTTACAGTCTGGATTCTACAACTAGCCCTATGAAGCATCCCATTCGTCATTATATCAATGTCCTAAAAATCAAGTTCCCAAAAAGTATTATGATAATTAAATATGCACACTCCTAGTTAATGCTGCAAAGTCACATAGTTCAAAAAAGTAATTCGTTCGTTTAAACTAAAGAGTCAGAAACTAAAGCACGAGACAGTAATAACAGGAGAAATGCATAATCAGTTAATACAAAAAGTAGTTGAACTGAGAATAAAAAATCAGCAAAAACCTCAAGTATATAATAGTAGGGTGGTAATAAGTAGACATTTAAGGCCTCACGTTGGCATTCAAATGCTTTTCAAATTATATCTCGTGAGAGTTCAAGCAGCAGAAAAGCAATATATGTAGTGATAACATTATGCAATATAATAAGATACAACTACACCTATAAGAAATACAAAAATCCCTCAGACAAATTCATGTAGTTCACCTAAACAAACACCCCAAGCAGACTATGTTGATGAGCGACATTAGGACTGCCATCAGAGAGAACATTAAAAATACTAAGTATAGACATGCTACAGATAATAATATAAAAAAGGTGAGTGAACATTGCAAGGCAAATAAAATTGTGGTCAATAAAAAAGAAAAAAAGTTTTGGCTAAACTGGCTGTTAAGTAACCTAACAATTCCGAGCGTCCAAATCAATTAACTTTTCTGCAATAGAACAGACAGATATGATCCAAAGAACATCGGTGCAACAAAAAATAGCGAATAATTCATAAATTGGTTTATTTTTTCATAGTATAACTAACATTTGGAAAAAATAATAACTCTAGTTTTGATTTAGGTTGATATATAAATTTACATTACACATCGAAACGCGAGTCGTAACAGTCCATCACAGCTTGATGCCAAGGATTCAACTAATAAGATAAATCTGTTATTTGCCTCTGTCACACATTTAATACGACAAATGCATTGCCGGGAACTTTCCAGTTGCATCAGTTTAAAATTGAAGCCCGTGGAGCAACAAATGTGGCTATTAGCCACATCTCAAATTTTAAAGTTGCAATTTTTAAATTAAACTGTTCATAATTGTAATTTTTATATATTATGTTTGTTCTGTGCATGTTGGCGTATAAAATGAACTAGCAAAAAAAAACAATTAAAAAGTTCAGATTATGTTAATATTTGAGTTTTAATTTGCATTACTCAAGAAATTCAGTTGTTGCAACGAGGTCTTTAATTCATTTGCATCAACCTGTACTGTGAGATGTACTGTGCAACAAAGCGCGTTCCGATGCGTGTAGTGTAAAGGTACTTAATATCTACAATTATTGATTTATCACGCATTAAGAAAAGTTTTAAATACAACAAAGTTAGATATTTTTTCCGCAGAATCCAAATCTTCAATAAAAACTAGCAGTTCCTATTCAAGATTTCTATGTTACCCCGTCCCCGCTCACCCTCTAAGGAATAGTGGAGAGTTAAGTGTGGTATTATTGGATAGTTTTTTAAAAAACATTGAAAAAGCGTATTTTTAATTTTTATCATGTGTAATTCAGGAGATATTGGACACCCTGTATATTTTCATTAACAAAGCAGCCGCGACAATAAACTTAAATATTTTATAGCAACATTTATTTAATTTATGTACTGGCAAGAGACGTAGCGTACTAACACAGGTATGAATGAAAGTGGTAGTTTAAAAACGTGTAAATCTTAAATCTTCCTGCTATATTCCGCACGTAGAATGCATGAAAGCCTTGCTTTAAGAGGGTGTAAGAAGGCAATGAAGCATGCACGTCCATTAAAAATGAATGCACATGGGCCGATTTAGCTACAAGATACCCCATTTTATGCTAACCACCTTCGACCAGGGAACAATATCACGAAGAAGCTTCGATGAAAGGTGCTTAAAATATTTAATACGCATCAAATTTTTGCAGTTTATGCAATGATTACAATGTAAACCTTTTACTATAAGATGAATTGAAACTTAACGCGAATATATACAGCAGACTGAACATTCAACTTCAATATTATATTAATATTTGTATAACCCAGATGTGCGCTTGTTAGACATCTACACACATCCCCGTTTCACAAAGCAATTCGTCTTTAATGTAAATGGAAGATTGAATTTAAACAAAGAGTATTGCCATAATAACAACATAAAGTAATATCAAGAACAAAAAATCTCAAAAAATGTAAGTACTGCTTTAATAGTGATATTTCATTGAAAAACTAAATTATTGAAGTAAATAGGCCCATAATAAATTTTAATGCGTTGGCATTAACTATACTTTATTTAGCCCATTTACTTCCAAGAAAAGAATGGTTGGAAGCGGGCGAGGAAAATAATTAAAAATAAATTATAATTACATAGAAAGGGTTGTCTGAAAGTTTGGATTGCTAAAAGAAATTCACTTATTACAAGAGCAAAGTTAATTAATTGTTGATAGTAAATTATATTGAGAGAACCGTCTTTAAATCGTTCAGACATATCAGGGTTTAGTAAATTAAATCATTAATCGAGCAATTGAAAAAGCAAAAGTTTAGTTTAAATGCCAATTCTACTTTTAGATATATCAAGATTAAATTCATTTAAGAAGCTATTAAATTCTACCATAATAATTCACTGTTATTGTTTCATTCTGTAAAATTGTTTGTCTGCTTTATATCTCGAGCGTGACAAATAATGATCTTGAATTAAGTTAGAAGTATGTCATTAGTTTAAATGAACGTTTATAGGGAGCCCTAATGATTGTTTACACACACTTTGATGGGGGCACGCTCAATCGACAAACTTCTCTCGATAAACCATGGTCGTTGATTTAATTGTAATATTTCATGGTGTTCATTCAAATGGTGATATCGGTTATCAATAACAAGCCGTGTCATATTCAATTGTTACACTAGCAATGATACAACGGTGTTGCGTTCGAATAAAATAAATTTACAATTCGCACAAACGTACATTAATCTAAAAATGAACAATTGCATTCCATGTACTGGTCGGTACATTGTAAATTATTTTTGTGTAATATGTCACAGTCGTTTTTCAATAAAATATTGTTATTATAAATAGAAATTTAAGCTTTCAAGATGCATGCGTAGATCCAAACTTTAACAAATAGATGCACATTTGTCAAGATAAGAATTGTTATTCCTGAGTTGTAAAGTGTGCTAAAGTTTTGGAAAATTTATGTATTTTATTGGTCGTAAATATGCAAAGTAAAAGTACGTGCAGTAAGGATGCATATAGTTATTACAAATTGAAAAGTTAAAATGAAACTGAAATATATGTTCCGATGAAATGAGAATATTTATAGCTAAAATTTAATAAGATATCTAATTTTTTATCTGCCGTTGGCAAGTCGGACTGACCTTTAAACTTTACTCCCTTTCCCGCCTATCTACATCGTTCTCCTCTCTCAAATATTTTGCACCTATGAAGGCCCCAAGACTCCGTCGATCCTTTTAATTAACCAGCAAAACATCAACAACCTATTTATTTAGCTAATTATAATAATATGACGGTGGTACATTAATTTTGATAATCCATCGATCAACCTGGTTTCCAAATTGCTCAAAAATAATTTTCCAAGGCTGATTGCTTCCAACGATGTAAATTTACCGGTTCGAAAATCAACTAATAATTTATTATAATAATTTCTCAAAAACCAATTATTTATCCTGTTTTATACCACTAGCCAAAACTCATAATTTTCAAATTTTAGCAACTGCTTAACAAAATTTCAACCTTAACAAATGTCTCAAAAAATATAAGTTTGGCAGCCACTTCATACGTGCAAAATTTACCATATTCTCTCCTAACAATTGCCCACAAGTAGCCACCCCAAATCGCTACTTGAAAAAAAAACGATTAAAAGAGATTTGTTTGAAATCCAACAAAACTTTTTTTATCGTTTATTTTTCAATACACCCAGACTTCGGCCAAATTCAATTAAATCACGGCTATCATCATCATCATCATCTATACTACTTTTCAAAATTGATTGATTCATCGATAAATATTTCTCCTTGTGAATGGGTTTTTAGGATAAACATTTTTTAACAACTAGTTCTAATTCATTCATCGGTACGTTTCAAAAACTGCACTGTTTTCTTCCTAAGTTAAAAGGAGTAGAATTAAAAGAACAAAGTAGTTGAACCTAAAAAGCCATAAGAATGAAGAAATATCTTGTGCTTTATGATCAGATAAAGAAGAATATAACCATTAAATAATTTGTTCCCTCCTAGGAGCGGCTTAATAGTCCATAATAATATAATCATTCATATGTTTTCATACATGATCTCAATGGATTAAACAAATCCCTAACTATAATTTTGGTATAAAACATTTCCTATAGGCCAAAAACAAAACACCCAAAATGGTAATTTTATTTTTGTCAGACTTCCTGCATTTTTGCTATTCCCCAAAATAAACTTCCTTTGGCAGGATTGCTAAGTAAGTCTTCTGATATCACACCTATACTGAACATATATAGTGTTAAAAATAGTATAAATTTAAAGGTAGTACGAACAAAAATAATATCGATAAGAAATAAACGAGAAACCAACGACAAAACACCAAAAGTACTTAATGATCAAATAAACTTAAGGCATGCACTGGTTGTACATGGTAGAGATAGATAAAGTAGCTGCTCGTGGAAGATTCTCCAAATAAAAGCAACACTGATTTCTACCTTGGTTAATATTGTAAGCGTACTCGTTGTCGTTCACATTCCATCTCCAAAGTCGTTACTTGGCGTACCCATGTTTATTAAGACTGTTTTGCTTATTTTGGTTCATACCCCTTTAAATATTTTAGAATCTCTTTTAACACCCTGCATAGCTACACTAAAAGCGTTTTGGAGTACTGGCAAAAAGAAAAAGTTATAACCAAACAAAAATAACTTTCGCAAATAAAAGGCAAAATGGATCCTATTTCAAAAAGTCGTAAATGTTTTGAAATAAATGAACAAATTATTGAAGAAGTAAAAGTATTTAAATAGCTTAGTTTTGTGTTTATAAATGATGGATCCGAAAGCAAGTGAATTAAACACAGTACCAAGTTACATCGTTTTGCAAGAAAAAAATTAAATAATATAAATTTGGTGGTTAATTCAGAAAAATCAGTATTTGATGAAAGAATACTTAAAGAAGTTATAAAAATAATAAAAACGCAAAAAATAAAAGTGTACAAAAAAGGAAACATGAGAAAGAAATGAAGAACAATACAAAAACGGGGTACCTACCAATAAAGTGAATAAAAGAAGAAACAGAGTGAGAATAAATAAGAAATATAATATGTTATTAGACTAAAAGTTGGACAATAAGAAAGACAATCAAAATAAAAAATAGATATAATTTTGTAAGTACAAAAAATTACAAATATATTATCAACATACAAAGTGTGAAAGTGCACAAAATGTATTTACCAGATTGCTATTGATATGATAATAAAAAATGTAAAAATAATTGTTGAATATAAAAGATGTGTTTTGTAAGAATGGATCAGAGAAATGAGAGCATTTTTTGCCTTCTGTCGAATGAAATAACAAAATAAACGTTTTAGTCGGATAGGTTTGGTTAGTAATCGGCAAAACAACTTGAGTTATGAGAGTTATTTACTATTTTTAAAAAGTTAGTTAGTTGGGTTTTTTAGACAAATCACACTATGAAGATTATTATTGTCTAATCACTAAAACTCAAAAATAACTGAAAATTAAAAAAATATGTTCAAAAGGGAAAGACAAATTGTGTTTTTTGTTCATCCCTTTCGAATTATTTTACGATCATACACTTATGTTTTCCCGATGGGGACGCGACTTACGATAGTAAGTCGCGTCGCTCTGTATAGTTTCATAATCCTCAAGCAAAAGAGGCAATCTGAAACATGATCGTTTTATATTTTTTATTTGGACGTTAAATTACTCTGAAATTATATGTAAATCCACAGAAAATTAACGTTCACTAAAAATAAAACTAGACCAAATCAATTTTAGCGCAACAATACCAACATAATATGGTTCAACAAAGCTTCTTTAACATTCACATCAACATATAAAAAAAATTATGTTGGTAATTATCCCAAAATGCATCAATTCTTAAGTACAATAATTAAGTTAGTTGTAATTGCTACTTTAAATAATGTTTTAATATTAAACTATGCGATGAACATACCAAAAAACATTGTTTCACAATGGAAAATTTGTAAACACGAAGTAGAAAAAAATGTATATTAACCTAGATTTAAAAGCACATACAGTTAATGACAATATACGTAATTAATTTTTTTTATAAGTAATCAAGCAAATATTAATAATAATAATAGATTTTATTAAACTCAGTAAACATATACATTTTTATATACTCAAAGTTTTATTTTTTCATTTTATTTTCATTTGGCTTTTTTAATATTTAAATTCAATAAAAAAACTAAGTGAAAATTATTGATTATAAAATAAAATATTAAAAAAACCAAGTAAAAAAAATGTATTTATAATATGAGTTTACAATTTCGTCTATTAAAAACTAGTTCAGTTAATATTTAGGTTTTCTACTCTTCCACAAGCACTACTGAGGAGAAAAAATGTATACACATATACACATATAAACACAAACATTATAATAAATCGAAACAAATTTTCAATGAAATTTTTTATGACACCCTGTTTTCTTAATTGTGCCTTTGTTATATCCTAATAATAAATAATTAAATCACAATACTTCATTAAATTAATATTAAATCGTTCATGTTTATGAATAGAGCCAA
>JARJEC010090644.1:0-15792 GCA_030264575.1 Tachinus sp. AB-2021 | reverse complement strand
TATATATATTTCCAAAATTGCTCTTAAAACCAGTCACTAGCCATTCCGTTGAATAGCGTATGCATCCAAAGCTTTAATTGAGCAAACGGAATATTGTATAGCACCTTGCAACTCTCTAGCTATTGGAAACAACCGAATGCGTATTCACCCCACCAAAGGTGGGCAAAGATTTGCGTATTTTATTGAAGTTGACATTTGCATTAACCAACATAGACACATTTGTGTTAAATGCCGGTGGATATATTTTATCTTGTTTAATTAAATTATGGTTCAAACGCAGCATTGGTCGTAAATTAATTAAATTCTTGGTACGGTTTGTTAACTACCTCTACAACACGTTCTTGATTTGCTAACTTGGGCCACGATTTACCTCGAAATCCCATCTATCCCGTATATTTTCCGTTTGGGCAGTATAAACCAGGCAAACACCTTTAGCTACATTCACACTGTTGCCTGATAATGACATAGCTATCTGATCATATGTCATACTATTAATTGTATTAATCGTTCCAAGTTTGTTGTGTTCTTTAATTCTCAGAGTTTTTTGGATGCCATCTGTTCGGTAGCGTGCATTATTTGTAGCAATATTTGGGTTTATTACATCAAAATTTTGTTATATAAGTTGATTAAGCAAGGTTTGGAGGTGCGTTTTTGTTGGCAGGAGCCATTCAGTAAATCAAGCATTCATAAAGGTGTATTAAGCAAATTAACAGCACACTTGCCAAGGTTCATGAAATTCCCATTTCAGAGCAGGTCATTTATGAACACCTTCCCATTTATATAAAATAAATATTGTGTATAATCCTTTGTGTTTGTTTGCAGAAGTTAGTACCTTGAATCATTTGTTTTTTAATTGTCCTATGTACGTTCCGGCAGTTATAGTTCAATTTATGTAAGGAGAATGTCATGCTGCTGACTAATATGGATATTTTATTTACTCTCTTTCGATTAATTATGCAATATCGTTTAGAATTTTGTTGTAATGCTCGCATGTAACCAAAATTTCGCTTTTATTACTAAATAATTAAAAATAATTAAAATATTGATAATGACACATAGATGTTGAAATATATATGAAATAAGATCATTTAAATAAAATACTTTTATTGTTATATTTATATTTGTGGAGTTTTAATTTTTATAGTTTTCAGAATAAATATTATTAAATTCCACCATATTCGAACATCGAATATTGGTAGTATTTTTTGTTTGGAGAGTTCTTAAGTGAACTTAATACAAATCATTAGTGAGGGCTTATTCACAATGAGCATAAAGCATAAAATTTACATAAGCATTAAATTTACGAACGGATTCATTCACAATAAACGTAATTTTTGAATAAACACCTACAAATATTGTGACTAATGACAAGACTGACATTAAAAATTAATAGTGAGAATACTCAACTTTTGTTATAATAAAAAGTTTAGCTTTTTTATATTAAAAGTTTTTGCTTACTTACGCTATATTTTAGAGTTCAAATGTTTATGAAAATTTGAGATTGTGCCAACAATGGCCAGCCTCATATAATTGACATCGCTACAGTGACATTTGCTTGTTCCAACCAAATTTGAACGCAAGCCAACAAACCAACTTGCTTGTACCAATGAAACGCAATGACCAATTTAAGGCTTGCAAAACATTGTATCTCGATTTTAGAAAAAAAATTAGCTAAGATGATTCTTCTATAGAAAATCATACTCTTTTTTTATAAATTTTATTTTCTTCATTTTTCTAAATAGTAGATTTGTGGTATTTTATCTAGCTATCAAATAGCTCAATTATAATCTTGCAAAACGCTTCTATTTAACTTACGATGTTATTCTTAAGTATTCAAAAATATTAAAAAAAATATTTTGTATTTAACACGTTTAAAAAAATAAAAACAATTTTTTAAATATATTATATTTAAAAAAATATTTTGTTTGTCGTTTTAAAAAACATCATTTTTTAATAAAAAAATCTAACTTTTAATAAAAGTAAATCAATATATATTTGCCAAAAAACTTAAACTAATATATATATTAAATAATATTTTATATACGAGTACAAAATTATAAATTCTGTAATAGTACAAAATATGAACTACATTTAAATACAATACAATAAATACAATTAAATATAAGACAAATAAAATCCTATAAAGCAAGACAAAACAAAATAAATTACTGATATAAAAATATAAAAATACTTTAAAACACACAAACCAAAATTGACATTTTTTTAAAAGTAATTCCACTTTGGTGGCAAAAGTGACACAACTCAAAAGTTGGGATGTTTGAGTTACTGGTAATAGACTTCAAAAATAATTTCATTCAAAGCGTATTTTTACTTTATGCTTTGATGACTTTAGCATTTGGTCAATAAATTTCATTCAGCTGTTTTAAATAGTTATCTCATAGTTTTATGCTAGCTTTTTTGTAATTTCTGAAAAACTTAGCTATTTGAATTGTACCACTTTGTTACAAGGAAACGATGTTATCTTCACTAAAATTGTCCAATATTCAGAATTATCTACTCCAACCATGCAAGTTTTAAATTTTTTCCCCATTCAATACCCATTTTTTTTTCTTCATTTTCAAAATAATTGTGTTCAATTGTTGTTGCTGACTCGTGAGATAAAGTCAAATACTTGGGTAATTTATACGTAATCGGTTGACTGGCAACCTACCACGCAGTTTTGCTGTTCTTAAAGCTTGTTTTAGTAAAGTTAATTAAACTCTATTTTTGTATAAAAATTTGAAAACATTATAAAAAAAATTCATTTCAAGAATTATATCCTAATATATTAGCCTTATATGTCCATTACTTGAAACTAATCCTACACGTTTTCATTTACTTTCAGGTTTCTTCCTTCAATTTAAAAAATTGAATCACTTTTCTGACACACCCTTTCTTTCTAAACACTTATAAAGTAGATTCAGGTCTACAATATCGTATGCAGAGTTTAAATCTACAAACAATGCATACAAACACCTCTTCTCCACTTTTCTTGAGTTCTTTGTTTATGAAATACTTTATAGTCTTTAAATGTTATAGAACTCACCTGTTTTTTCTAAAGTCTCTTTGGTAGTATTCTCTCCCACTTATTTCTACAGTTTACGCTCTATTGTGTTTATATACCTTATATGCTAAATTCATTAGTAAACAATTACAATATAATGTTTAATAAAAGCTTTAAAAAAATCATTGGACGTAGTCAGCATTATTATTATTATTACTATTATTATTGTTATTGCCATTAGAAGCTTCTTGGATAATTACGTTATATAAAAAGTGGTCCATATTTTGAATAATACTTTCTCATAGAGTCATTATCAATTTTGACAGCTTGTTCTTGTACTTGATCCTCTACACTTATATCATCACTGCTAGTACTACCTGACAAACTAATATTTTCAATACCATCATAGCCATTATTGTCAGATACAACTTCACAATTAACATATTCAATCATGTTTTGATCATCTTGTATAAAACTTTGATCAAGACTGTCTTCATTGTTTAAGTTTATTATATTTTCTTGATGTGGACAACATGCACAATTTGGTAAATCATAAAGCGTTTCTAGATCAGATATATTTTCACTTTCGTCAAGTAGTGGCGCTATTGATCTTGCATCCTGCTGTGTGATATTTTCTATCTTCTTATGTTCTATTTTATTTTTATAGTTAAGACATTTGGAAGTTTGAATACCTTCTAATAAAAGAGTGGGTACATGTTGTGGGATATTCTTCATATTCTCAGATTTTATTTTATTTTCATAGTTAAGATTTTTGCAAATTTGAATATCTTCTAAAACAAGAGCCGGTTGATGAGACAAAAGACTAACACAAGCGTCTTTAAAACTAACCAATGTGTTTTCTTTGACTTCAAATATATTGACATTACCGTGGATGTAATTTGGATCCATTGGAAATAATCCTAGCATCTCAACTTTATCTTCTTCATCTTCAGTGATTTCTGCATTATCGTTAATCTCTGTATAAATGGTTTTTGATAGTTGATTTTGCATATTTTTTATTAAAACCTCCCATTTATCAATTCTTATCCTATTTTTCTCTTCTTTTTGCTTAGCCTGCTTTTTCTTTATTCCTTCATCAATTAAATTAGGGATAATTGTTAACAATTCGGTAACTTTGTCATTACCTGGGGTGTAATGCTTAAAAGTAGTTTTTTTATAAATGACACATCCGGTCATAATTTCTTGCTTTTTATAATATGACTTTCTATAATCGATATCATTTAAGGACAGCATGTTTAAAATCATCTCTTTATTTTCGAATTCAAATTCGGGGGACCAACAAATGTTTGATAGAGTTTCATTTGTACAAATTATTATAGATCTACGAGCAAATCGATATACCGGTTTATGTATACTGCTGCTAGATTCTGGAGACGAATCCTCAATATTGGTAATCATTGTAATGAAATATCTGCAATCATAATCATATATTAAATTTATTTCTTTATAAATAAAATCTGCAAATAATTTAATATACATGGTGATAAAAGCTGTAGAAAGGTCATATATAGACACAAATATACAATATGGGGCAAAAGTCGAATAGAGGCACAGCGACACAGCGCTGCATTTTTTAACTGCGTGAATAATTTTTGATAAAATTTTTATAGGTTAAAATACATCATAAGACCGTGTTTTTATCAATTTTTTAACCAGAAATAACATCAATTTTATTATTTTAAATGGAACTTTTATTTGTTAAATTATTACAAGTATAAATCCCAATTTTCAGAAGTTTAAGCAATAACAATGTTTCAAATTTGTAATTTTAAATTACTTTTAAACTTTTTTTTTATAGCAACATCTAAATACAAGAAGATTAATTAAAAAATTATTAGTTTGCCACATTATTTAAAATTGAGTGATTTATGCGGTTTTACAAATGACATATTAAATTTAGTATTTAAGTTGCAACTTACTTTTTTGTAAATTGCTAAAATATACCGGGTGTTCTATTTAAAATAATAAAATGTTATATCCAGGTAAACTGGAAAGTATCATTTTTAAATTTTCAACGGTAATGTAGGATCAGATGTTGTACTTTAACCCTTAAAAAATTTATAAGAAAATGTTCACGCAATCAAAAAATACAGCGCAGTTCTGGGACTTTCGCCCCGCCTGTAAACATAATTTTTTAAACGTCATAAGTTAACTACTAACCCGTAAAAATAAGTAGAAAAAGGAAAAATACCATGGTGCAAGGCAGATAAATTTCTAGTACACAAATAGTGCCAAATTATACCCGATAACCAAGCGACACTACAGACGTTACGATAGCCACTAATAAAATCTAAAATAGTTCTGACTTGCACAAAAATAACAAAGCACACCTGGTCTAGACAATAAAAAGTAAGGCACAAAAGAGAACCTTAAGATCACCATGCCAAAAGACAGAACAACTGATACATTGGCAAAACAACTGATACATTGTTTGAACTAGAAACCATTTTCGGGATTCCAAACAAAACCGGAAAAAAATCTAAATAAGATTTACAATAGAACACCTGTAAAAAACTAATGATAAATCACGCAATTATTCTGTTCTAATAATTATAACAAGACTACCATATAACTAACTGACGTAATAAAAAAGCGTAACGTTTTTTTTTAATTTTGTTTTGTTTCTCAATAATTTGAATGTAAAAAATTTAACATTAGTGACTCGAAATGAACCAATTCAAAAACTAGAAGAAATTGCTCTATTTTTTTTTTAAATTCGTTTTGTTCTGATTTGATTCGAGTCGCGAGATTTTATATCTTTGCATTATAAATTACATTATACAACATACAATATCTTGACATTTTAACTAATTTTTTAAAATGTTAATTTTCTAACGTTTTCTGAGAAACTAAAGTTATTTGATTTAATGGGGAATATCCAATCCAAAGAAATTTTCTTTACCACTTATATTTACATAACTTTAGATAGCACTTTAGTCGACAACAAACAAAATTGAAAACGGTACGGTACGGCTTGGTTACTGTGCCAACTATCACGCAACGGGAAAAGTGTTAAATACAAAAATTACGTATTTATCTGTAGAATTTAAATCTGCAATAAAAATGTTGGTTATTTTGAGTTTTCAAAGCCCTCCCCCCTAGCTTCTAAGCAAGTTTTTATCTAGATAACTCCCATTTATTGCAGATTTGAATTCAACAGATAAAAATACGCACTATAACGAAAGCAATACTGTACCGTTATCAATTTTGTTCTGTCGATTACAGCACTATCTATCAAGCGAAAAGAAAATCATTTCATACAAAAGTCTTTTCTGCAGAATCCAAATCTCTGACAAAAATTGGGGTTCCTATTTAAAATTTCAAAGTTGCCCCAGTCTTTGGAAAGTACACCTCTTGGGAAATAGTGGTGAAGTATATTTTATAGAATCGCATATTCCCTAAATTAGAATTTGATGTAGAATATGACATTTAATTTTTTTTTTGTCACCTTATCAATAACCTTTTAATCCAGGATGCGTCATAATTACGTGTAAATAATTTAAACAAAATATTTAGTTGTGAAAGAAACCAATTAACCTAATACACCGTAGTATCAAAATGCCCCTCCTTAAAAAAATGCAGGGTGTTAAATTTTTTTTTAATTTGTGACTTATGTATTAATTAATATAAAAAACACTAAATTGACACAACAACAAAAGTAACAATACAATGATTAAAAATAGACTACTATAACAAACGTTCAGAATGAAGCTATAAAGCCTTAATACAAGCATTTCACTATCATACCAGCAATTCATACCTCTCATTGATTATCTCACGGTAAATCAGCTGTTTTTATAAACCCCTATAAAAAGAAATGTAGCTTATTTAATTTGAAACTCTTTGGCGACTATCTCACTAACTAAATTAGAAATCCACCATTGATAATAATTATTTAACCATTCTGTAACTATTCTGTTGACTCGTTGGAAAACAACTATTGTCTGATGTTTATCGGAATGTCTTCAAGTATATCATGCTTCTGGTGTTAAAGATTGATGCCATTATCGAGCCTTCATAGGTCGCGGAAGATAAATTTTTCTCACTGTTCAAAAGTTTGATGTAAAGACCTGATGATTTGCGATTTTTTTGTTACGGAATTTGCGATGGTATTCCCAAACAGCAACAAAAACTTTCAAACAATTATTATTACCTGTTTATGATAGCCGCAGTCTCAAAATCAGACTATTTGATCTCAAAAATTAATACATTAGTCACAATTAAAACTTTTTTCTTTAGCACCGTGTATTTTTTAAAGAATCATTTTAGTACAAAGGTATATAAGTAAATACACCAGATTGTGATTCACCATGTATATGCTGAGCAAAATATATAAATGTCAAAACACCGTTAAGATTTCCCGATAATTGAAATTTTTAATATTAAAATAGAAAAACAACCAAAAATATTCTGAGAAATCATAAAAAATGAAGAATATTATAAAACGCTCAAAAATGTTAAGAAAATTATAATAAAACACAAAAATGCATTAAAATATTATAAATCGTAAAAAGTATACAATAAATGTGAAATTTTGAAAATGTCTCTAATATGTTTAATGAAATAGTAGTAATTGATTGTGGTATCTTTATAATTTATTTCTAAAATAAATACATAGAAATATGACAAACAATATTTCATTAAAAGCAGTAATAATTAAGCATTTTTAGAACTCATCAACTAGTATTTCTATTGCAAAAAGCAACTTTAGATTATTATATCTTAAAAATCAAAAATCTTATAATTTTTTTTTTTTTAATATATTTGTATTCTAAAAAAAATATTTCTATTATTATTCAAAAAATTACGTTTTCCTCGTAAACAAAAATGTCACTACTAATAACTAACAAAACTACCTAATCACAATTTTTAGTTTACAATATATCGTATATTAGAAAATGGGTTGGTTACCTTGTATTATATCTAAATTAAAACTTACCTTTTAATTTCTTTTTTCTTACCGACGTTTGTTTGAATGGAATACTGATAATAGAACTGAACTGTGTCCAATATGCTGCCACCTCTATGTTACCTACAAGTGAATTATGCGTACGCATCTATTGCTCTAAACTGTCTCCTTAGTTAGCAAACAATATTTTCATATTTTTTATTTAATGTTCCTTAGTTTCAATGCATTTAATCTTTTTCTTTTGTAATAGTAATTGATAACGTAATTGTGTATGTCTACATAATAGTAATAAAGCAAAGATTAAATGAAATAATATTAAATGTTATTATTTTATAATATAAACAAAACAGAATGATTAATAGAAAGCATTTCATTTAAACAACAATGAATCATTTATTTGATAATAAAGCTACAGATGTGTACGTTGTTGTAATCGATTTTATAACTGGAGGAGAAAATATGTCATTTTCTTTTTTTGTTCTTCTGCCTTAAAATCATCGCATTGTTTCTATTTGTTTTACAGGTGTATAAAGTTAATTAAACTTTCAAAATTTTTAGTACTGATAAATTTTGTCACCCACATTGTTTGAAACAGACTTACAAACTATACGACCTAAAATTGTTATTTATTTTTGTTATTAAATTGTTGATGATGAATGGAGCACCCATCCGTACAATTAAATCAATGTTCAAAATTTGATTTTAATTTACCTTTGAAGTTCTGAGCTCCTCAGAACTTCAAAGGTAAATTAAAATCAAATTTTAAAAAATTAAAAACAAAACTGCTTGGATACGCGAATGAAAGAAAAGATTTGGCATGAATTCTGACTAACAATAATTGTGCTAAGCCACAATAAATTTATACCTGAAATGGTCTGCAAGAGTAAGTTTGAGGTCTCCAATATAGAGCTTGTGACGTTGTATATGTATAATGAAGTATACAGGGTGTGCAGAATGTCCCGCCTGGGTCAAATATCTCGAGAAATACGCATCAGATCGCAAAAACACAAACTAATATTTTTTAAAAAACTATCCAATGATATTAAACTTTATTTTACATCCTCACCCCCAAAAAGTAAGCTTGGAGTAATGTTAGAATTTTAAATAAGAACCATCATTTTTTTATTCGGATTCTGATTCTACGGAAAAAAATAAGTAACTTTTATAGTTAACACCGTTCTTCTTGCGCGTGATAGATAGCGCTGTAATCTACAAAAGAAAATTAAGTTTAAAAATGGAATGCCCTGTTTACAGTGTCATCTATCACGCAAGGAGAAAAGTGTTGAATATAAAAGTTACGTATTTTTTTCTTTAGATTGAAAATTGAGGTTTTTAAAGATTTCAAAGTTTCCATCAAATCCCCTTCCCCTCCCAACTTCGGGCAAGTTTTTATCTTAAGATAACCCCGATTTTTTATTGTAGATTCTACGGAAAAAATCGTAACTTTTGTATTTAACATTTTTTTATTACAGATGGCACTGTAATCAAGCCGTACCTTTTATAGAAGACCCAATAGGGGGGCGGGTTGGATTTTTATTCATGTTTTAATCCACATTTTTACCATCTTAAGAGTGCGATTTGTTTCGTTTTAATCCAACAACGTGTTTTCGAGATATTTGACCCGAGCTTTCTGTACACCCTGTATATCATGTTAAGTATTTATGTATAACCAAATTGTAGTGATAAATAGAAGAAACGGTGCTACAGTTATAACCTTGTAGATAAGATTTGGCCATATTCATTTGCTGATGTATAGGAAAACACAAGGATGTTAGTCAAGAAAAGAAATTAAGTAAGAATTTTTTTTTAATTAATGTCGACTTCAATTGAACAGGTAAACAAGATCCAGAGTATGTAGAAAAAGGAGGGAAAAGACAAAAGAAAGAGAAAACGTAAATTAAGAAGTAAGATTAGATAAGTAGTACAGGATATTGAATACAAAAAACATTTGCCTCTGTTGTATGCCACGAATAAAAAATTGTTGGTTGCAATCATTACCAAAAAAAATTAATAAAAATAGAACAACAATATTTCCCCGTAGTCAAATTCCTACCTCTGAACAGTACTGCACAAGGGTGTGTCTAAAAAGATCTTCAACAAATACCGCTGTTGGAACGAACAAACATTTTTTTTAATCTAGATTTCAAAATAGCAATCCATGGCTCACGGATTGTTGGAAAAAATAGTACATAAATGTAGCAATTTATAAAAATGATGCAACTCTAATTTCATATCACCAAAGAATTTCTAAAAAATTGTTAATGAAAGTTTAAAGTAAAATTACGAGTGCTTAAAAGGGACGTATAAGTAGAATATAAAGAAGTTTTAAGGATGATACTGACTAAGTGTGTTCTTTAAAAATGAGTTTGTTCAGTCTTATACAAGCACCACTGTGTTGAAACAACATTTTATGAAATAATTTAGATTTCAAAATAACAATGATCATGTATCTTTAATCGTAGAAGCAAAATGAATTGTTTGAATGTTACAATCTAATGGATGGCGACCTGATTATTAGAGCAATAAAATAGAAATTGAGTGGATTCTAAAAATGACGAAGTTGAAATTTTATACTACCGTAGAATCTATATGAAATTATAAACGTATAGTAAAATATGTTTTTTTAGAATCTTGTGAACTTTAACCACACTAATATTAGTTTCTACTAAAATTTTACGAATGGACAAATTTGAATCTTCTGCGATCATTGAACACACCATTATTTCCTGCATTTGAGCATCTTCACTTATGAATGCATTTACAACCTACAATGTACCCTTTATCCTTAAAATTTGCTAATATTGCTGCTAAATAACTTGAAGAATAATCCCATCAATTTATTACGATATTTTTGCTACATTTAAATACGTCACCACACGCGAGCGGACTGTATTAGTCGGTCCTCTCCCTTGGCCGAGGAGAGCCGAACGCTTGTCCTATATACAGAAATTCCGTGAACGCTTGGTATGTAATATATCTAATTAGATCGTTTGCATGAAAAAAATACAATAATTTATTCAACAAAAAAATATATAAAAGTAGTCAATCTTTAATCAAAATTTATTGTATCCTATTGATAACAGCTTTGGTACCAAAATAATATTAAGTAACCCAATAATAACAATAACATATATTGTAAAGTTAATAATCTACAAATCGGAATCCAACCCTGATCCTATAAAAGTCTTGAGGGCATCTGCTGCTAAAATAGGTCCACACCTAAAAATTAAAAAAAAATGTCACTAATCACAAAAAATAGACGTAAAAGTAATATTTATTCACTGTAAATATATAGGTGTGCAAACAAACATTTTATTATAAAATGTAATATTTTTGATAAAGTACAGGCAAAGACAAACTTAATTTAAGTAAAAAACATAGTTTGTGTAAAATTTTGATAATAGTATCAATTGATTTGTATCTATAGACTAATCTAACAAAGGAAAGTACTAGCATGGACAAACTTAAACGCATGCAGCACTAAGATAAAAAATGTTGTATGTAATTTAAATATATTTAAAACTACTATTTAAATCTTATCAAAAAATAATTGTTTGTTAAATAAGAGTTATACTAATTGACATATTTTGAGTACAACAATCATATGTCAGAGTTAAAAAAATGCAGTTTGACAGGGACTGGACGGACTCAATTTCTCAGGCTGTGAGAAAATAAACCTGAGAGGCAGGGATGCAAAAAGAAAACAAATGGCGCAAGTGCCGAAGAATAAATGTACTTTGTTTATCCTTTCTCACTAGCGCCGTTTGTTCCTTTTTTGCACCCAGACCTCTCAGATTCTCTTTAACTCACATAGTGCTAGTTATTCTATCGTTATAATTGTAACATAATAGTAAACATATTCGAACGAATTGAAAAAAAGAACTAGTTACCTCATAATATTATTCATGTATAACATGTACGATGGCAATGTTATTACTTTTGCACCTCGTCTTTGAGCATTAATAATAGCCGCTGCTACTTCTTCGGGTGTTAAAGCCTTCATCGCAGCAGCAAAGCGAACAACAGGACGTTTACAAAGACCTGTATCCACAATATAAGGACAAATTGTTGTAATTTTTACGTTGCAATTTGGATACAATTTTAATTCCTGATATAAAGCTTCCATCATTCCAAATACTGCGAATTTTGAAGCGCAGTATGGTACCAAATTTTCCAATCCAAATATACCAGCACATGATGATAATGCAACAATATGGCCGTGTTTATTTTTAATCATTGATGGAAGAATAGCTTGAATTATCTAAAATTTTACGTTAATAATTATTATTTAGATATGTTTTATTAAAATTTTACCCAGAAATGTGCAAGGACATTAATTCCAAAAATTCTTTCAATCTCATCCTGGGTATGATCCAAAAGTGTATGTGTGGGCATAATTCCAGCATTGTTGCAAATGATTGTAATATCTCCTACTTCGGCAGTGACTTTCTTTACAGTATCGAAAACAGCATCACGTTTAGAAACATCGCAACTAATAAATTAAGCTATTAGTTTAGTTTGGTTTGAAGATTTTTTTGATTATATTTACACAAATCCGTACGCTTTTCCACCTTTGCTTTTAATCTCCTTGACTGTATTGTTATTGTTTTCTTGATTAACATCCCAGCAAACCACTATTGCTCCATGAGATGCATATTGTAAAGCAAGTTGCTTTCCAATGCCGTGTCCACTGCCCGTCACCTACATTTATACATAATAAAGTGCCAAAAGGTCAATTAATTAATCGCTATGGACTTACTAGAACAATTTCACCGCGAACAGCCACTTCAGCAGCAGGCACAAATAAACGAAAGATTGATTGTGCGTAGAAGAATACTGTTTTTAGAAGAACTATCATCAATTCGCCAATGATTTGAGCTACTTCAATTGCCTGAGCTCCAGCGCTTTTCTGTTCCACAGCTGTGTTGTTGCCATGTGATTTCTGTTTTAAGCCAACCCTGTAATATATATATATATATATATATATATATATATATTTAAATTTTTTATATATTCATTTATATTTCCATCTGTATAATGGAATATAAAACTAATATTCACAAATTATAAATTTAATCTGACAAAATACATGATTTTAGACAACCAAGTATAAATTTGTCAATAATAAATATTTCAGATTAACTTTCAACATTTTTATAAAACTTTCTAATCTAAATTTAAAAGTTTCCAGCAACAACTTTCTGTAATATGTGGGAAGGTATCTGTTGTTGCAATTTTAGCTGTAAACCCCGCATTCAGGTTTGGCTCGTGAATTTAATCAAATTTATGATTAGTAAATTGTAAGGAAAAAAACAAGGAAAACAAAAAAACTGTTCTTGAACCGGAGCTCCCTGACAACCTAAAGAGGGGTCTGGATAAGAAAAAGTTATCTACAAAAGTAAAATTGTATTACATAAAGGTATAAAACATAATTCCAATAAACAGCAAAATCTATAAAAAATGATACTCCCATTTTTGACATTGTTGGACCAATTAAAACATTCATTTTAGTTATCTCCATAATATTTGCCTTACTAAAATCTAATATAGGCAGAACCTTTTTACCAACATTTTTCTTTTAATTTAAGTTTCTAATTTTTCTTCTAATTAAGGAGATCAGACTTTGTACAATGACATTAATTGGGATCGAGTTCATATAACCTAAACTAATTCTAATTACACTGTTTTGGATTTTGTCCTTGTGATAGATTTTTAGAAAATAAAAGTAAACGAGAGACAGTCTAGATAAAATAATATAAATGCTAATATGTTAATATAAAAACTCCAAATGAGTTTGTCATCAAATTTATAAAATACATTTCTTTTTGCAAAATTTTGTTCAAATCAATTTGTTATGCAGTGTCCTACAAATTTGTATTTACTCATCATTTAAGCGTCTGGTAGTGTTGACATCTCACTCTAAGATATTCTCGTTGGCATCTCTTAAGTAGACTATAGAGCGTCCAAACAGCAGGGTATTATATTATCAACGCTCTATATTTTGTCATTACATCGCTAAACAAGTCAGAGAGCGTCCAAACTATTCTTCTTTGCTGTTATTCAAAACTTGAAATGCTATTATATTACGCAAAATAAATGTCTCGTGGTGCATTCAGTAGTAGATATTTTTATTTATTTAAATGTTTTCTACTATAATTTTCTAATTTTTTCTAATATTCATTTTGTTCTTTTATGTCCAATATTTATATATGCATTTAATTAGAATTACAAGTAATACTTATTTGATTAATAAATAATATTTTAATTCCATGATTATTTGTTGAATTGTGTGTATTTAAAAAACGCCCAAAGAAACTTTTCTGTTATTTTTGAAGATAATGCAGTAGTTATTTAAGCAAACATAACTATTATTTGAAATTTTTTTTGTTAATTGCTATATCATAATTTAATAAAATTAAATTTGATATTTTTTAAACATAAAGAGATTCATTTACTTTTATTAAGTCTGCCTAATATTATGATCAAAAGCAAGTAAATATGTTATTCTATTATTTTCTAAAAAAATGTTTAATTTTTAAAACTTAAATTAACATCATATTTGAAACTACGGAGAACAATAACTTTTCAATTAATTTCATGGCCTGAATGTCTGAAGTTTTATTAACTCGATCATTTTCAGATTACTTATTCATGTATCCATTTGGGAACCCATTGTATACAGGATTCGTCAAGAGGAACGGACTCAAGGACTAATTTAGTTTGGTTGAATTACACCTGAAAATAATGTAAAAAAATAGAAGTGTTGTTATTCGATTTTTATTTCTTATCAAGTTATAGAGCAAAACAAACATATATTATCTAGTATACCAGGATCGCGTCTAACAATAAGGCACATTTTCTGTTCTAATATGTTGAAAACATATTTTTATGTATGTATTTGGGTGTCTCTGATGAAGAAACCGTAGACGATTTTCTGCAATAGCAACTGTAGCGTATCCATTGCAAAACTATAAGCAACTATAAGCAACTATAAGCGTATTCTAATTTGTGATATGTATTGGCATTTTGTAACACTTTATTTGTACAAACTCAGAATTAAACGTTAAATCATTATCACAATACACTGACACACAAGAGTACCTTATTTGTTAATCGTAACCATGGCATACTAAAAAAATGCTAGTTTCTTTTTGCGCTATAACTGGATAACAAATAAAAATTGAATAACAACATTTGAGTTTTATATTATTTCACGTGTATAATATACTCCTTGAGTTTCGTCCGTTCCTCCTGGCTCAACCTGTATATTCAAGACACTAATGAGAGAATTTTGTAATTTTGGAAATAAGAAAAAATTTCAAAGTTTGTTCAAATGCTAAGTCTATACACGTGATTATATTTCAGCGGTTTAAATTTTGTGCTAAGCACCCCTTGTATTTTCGTAATTGACATTGAGCTATTCATGACTTAAATAATTTATTAAATTTTATTTATTGAGGCGGCTGGTATTATTCAGATTTTATTAATTAATTAAATTTTAAATTTAATAAATCACTATAAATACTAACATTTTGCTCAATTTTTTGGTGTTTTGTTTAAAGTAAATAATTAAAATATTTCAATTATAAAGTTATTTATTATTAAAATTTTTAATTTTTATTACTAAGAAACAAAACACGAGCTGATAATTATAAATCTGCAATTTTGAAGCTTTAAGACAAAAAATTGACTTGTTTCAGGGTATTTAATCCCATTAAAAAAAATTGAATGGTGCTTGTTGGAGGGGAGGGGGAAAGTAACAGACATGTATGTCAAAAGAAATAGAAATAGACATGTTCCGGATTTTTTTTTGTTTTGTCCCGATTTTCTGAGGTGGTACACCTAAGAAGGATCAGGC
>JARJEC010090596.1:0-12855 GCA_030264575.1 Tachinus sp. AB-2021 | reverse complement strand
GACAATATTTAACTTTAGCTAAATAATAAATACATTATAACTTTTAAATTTGAAATGGTGTTCAATCACATCAGCTTAGTACCAAATATTTTTGAATATAATAATTTCAACAATATTTTTATAATAAAAGTATATAAAGTAGGTTTATTATTAGAAACTTCAGCAGTGTGCGTTGGTATCTTCATTAAACCATCAATAGTTGATATGTCTAAAAATTCTATCTGAAATCTATTTCTTACAATGTCCAAGCTAAAGTTCTGCTATACTACAACAATAATTTTTTATACTAAAATCCATTGTTTTATAATTCGTTTAAGTAATACTTTGATATAATATACCTATCAAAACTAATTTCACAAAAGTTTGAAATAAAGTAATACAAACAATTTCCCTTTAATCCGAATTCGCAACTGAAAGTTGGTTATTAATCATCATAAATACGCTAGGTATCTGAAATAACGATGAGAGTTATGTTAACTTTAGTTTAAGTGCAGCCAATTATAATAAATGTCATAAATTTTGTTCATTAAGCGCAAGTTTTAATTTTTTTTTGGAAATTTTGAAATGGTGTGAGATACAAACCTTTATCAAAAATGAGATTGTAATGAAGATTGAAAAGATGAACATTCCCCCTAGACCGTAGAGATGCAGCGTACGCCTCCCCGTCCTGTCCATCAGAGGTATCGAAACTAAAGTCATGCCAACCATTATACAACCAATTCCTATCGTTGCAAACTTGGCACTCTCATCCGTCAAGCCTGAACTCGTAAACAGACTCGTCGAATAATAAAATACCTATAAACATGGCAAAATAGAATATTTCTTTAAAGGATTATATTTAATACTGACGGCATTAATTCCTGACAGTTGCTGCGAGAGCTGCATCACAACACCAATTATGAGTGGTGCCCTCAGTGTAGGCGAACAGATCAATTCCATCATGCTGATAGACGCTTCGGCCTGTTGCGCTCGTTCTTCCGCCCGCATCTCTTCGATGTCTTCTTCAACCTGATTGCTGGCACGTAATCTTCTCAAAGCTTTCCTCGCTTCCTCTTCCCATTGCTTTGTAATGAGCAAATACCGCGGACTTTCGGGACATATTGGTAACAACACTAGTTGTAATAAGGCAGGGCAGATGGCTAAACCCAATAGTAGTGGCCAGCCTTCGTTGGTTCCTAAGATTTGCTCAATTCCGAGCACCTGTGATAATAATAGACCTACTGTAACAGCCAACTGATTCACTGTACCCAGACCTCCTCGAAGGTTTAATGGGGCAATTTCCGATATATACATAGGTACTAAGGAAGTATTAAGTCCTGTAACAAAACAAAATATATTAGTATAATAATATTATCAAAAATACACATAAATATTATCGCTATATATATATATAGTCAAAAAATAATCTGAGGAAATATTGATATAATTTTCATTCAAGTGGAGTTATCTGTTTCAATTTTATCACTCAAATAAAAATAAATAATATCGATGTCAATGCGGAATAAATAGTAAACAATGCAAACATTGATAATGATAATACAAGTTATAAAATTTCAAGACAATAAAGACGCATTTGACTTATAAAGGCTGCATAGTTCAATTATTGAAAAGGATAAATCAAAAATTCTGTATTAGAAGAATGTCAAAAAAGAAGAAAATCATACATACTTAAGCGACATAAAAATATATATAAATATATATATTTTAGTAAGTTGATCAAAGCGCAAAATAAAATTTTAAATAATGAAACTATTCAATAAAAACTGTTTTGCTTTCATTCGTTGGGAGGATGCTAAAAAAAATAGCTAGACAAGATTTTCTAAAAATAGAAAATTCACACTCCTCAATCCACAATCTTCTTATTCAGAATGTGGCTGCATTGTGAAAGCCACGTTTATTTAGAACTAAATTAATATATTCCTTATTGGTTTGTTACTAACTGTATATATCAGTAAAGTAATTAGTTTAAAGCTGAGCATTGACAGGGATGTGGCATGACGAGTCGTCAGTCCAGATGGAGTGGCAAAAAAACTGATAATAATACTCAAATCACATCACGATTCCCCACTCACATCATTTCAATAGCATGATGCCATCTGGTTGAATAGAACGCCCGTGAATGCCCAGCTTTAGTGCTAACACATGGAAGCCATGAAATGCAAAGTTTAAGTAGGTTTAAATATAGTTTAATGAGTCGATTAAACTAATAGCTAGTATCACAAAAATATAATTTTTAATACTTTAAAAATTACAAATCTTGTCTTGTAAAATTTAGCGTAAAAATGAACTGGTAAAAAACATATGTAGAAGAAAATATAAGCAACGCTTCAATTTGTTCCTCCCTCTAGAATGAATGGCAAACGCACAAAAAGAAATTTAAATATCATGTAACCGAAAAAGTTTGTGCAGTTTTTCATATGCAGGAATAGTATCAAAAACCATACAAACTTTTTGGTTACCTGATAGTATAATCACTAATAAATAAGCTAGAGTGTGCTGAATTGTGTTCTCAGCAATTTAAGTACACCTCCAATAGATGGGCCCTATATACAAAATAGCATCGGGTCTTCTTTAAGATAAATGAAAAATTGAGAATTGTCAAAGATTACTGTACAAAAACTCTATATAAAAATAAATGTAATAATGTATGCATAACTAAAGATTTTTTTCTGTGGTTTACGGCAATGGTTTCTTGGTGGAAGAAAAATAGAGCTTCTTATCTTATCTATCCGAAACTGTTATTCGACAAGAAAGAACATATTCTGGTAGTCATTCAGTTGTCAGAGCCTTGTAAGTGCATCACTTACATATAACTTTGATATTTGGGTTAGTACTACTAGTTAGGTGCACCACCTAATTTGCAGTATTGGGTATTGTGAAAAGTAGCAGAAAGAAAAACAGTTGAAAGAAGAAGAATGTTGTGGCTAAAGAATCTGAGACCCTGGTTTCTCATAATTACAATTGAATTTTCTTACAGTTCTAAAAAAGTAGTTATTGCACATATAGTAAACAACATCCGCAGCTGATAAAAAACTAGAAGACAAAAATTAATTGTACTATTCTCATTTTGCACATAGCAGGTCAAGTATTAATAAGCGTCTTTCAAGAACGACGCTCGAATAAGTTTACGTGTTACTATTATTGTATCTAATGAAGGGAATCCCAAAATAAGCCAGATTAGAACAACTATTAGTGAGCGTGCAACAAAACTAAAAAAGTATAATAAAGACAAAAATTTGTACCGTAAAGAGGTTTCTATAATATACCTTTCTAGCATCCACATTGATTCTATAAACGTTCTATGGAGAAACTTTACTATCAACCCGCCCCCCCCCCCCCTATCACTGGACTTAGCCCCCTATGTCAACTTTTAGTACCCTAAACTTAAAAGAACCGTAAAAACGGGATTGTAGTGGAATTTAAACAAAAATCGCAGGAAAGACCAAAGAACATAACATAAGTGAATTTACAATCTGTTCTGAACAATAAAAAAATGACTGGACAAGTGCACAACTGTCAATGGGAATGACTTTAAAGTTAATAAGAATTTGGTCTGAAAATATTAATTAATAAAAAATTTTGTCCCTCCTTTAGTTAATATTAATCGTTACTCTAAAAATGTACCTTCAATAGTTGGGTGCCATTTATTGTTTCTCAAACGACAAATAGCTTCTATTGCTATTACAGTTCGATTTAAATAATATTGTAAAAGTCAATTGAGTGAATTGTTTGTGTTGAAAAACTTGATTCAAAAAAACTATTGCAGCTCTTTACAATAAATTTCGATCGTAAGAGTGTAATAAAACATTAAAATAGCAGAAGACAAATGGCAAATGTTTTTATATTAATAGGGATAATAGCTTGTTGAGAATAGTGCAGGCTTGCTCAACAACTGGCAAAATTGAGCCAACATCGGATGGTATAGCTCCGCTTATCGATGGCAGAGAATACTGTATGGAGGCGGGTACGATTAGGCTGGAACCCTGGTCTACTCTATTAGTTAAGAAAGTAAATAAAAATATCATTAACATTTAATTAAATTTAAAAAATAGGACATGGCCCACCTGTTGACAACTTGCCAAAACCTGGACTATTAAAACTTGGAATATGAGAGAAATATTTGAAAAGGAGTGAGCTGAAAAAATTGGGTAAAAAAATACTTAACATTTTATACGCGTGTAAAAGTAAGCCAAGTACCTAATTACCCTTCCTCATTTAAGCCAAAGCCACCAAAATTATTAGGGTTTTGGCAAAAGAAAATATGCAGATGCTCTATGCACATGTTTAGGCCAGGTTGAGTGGCATGGAATCGGATGGGATTTGGTGAGTTGTTAGAAAAACTTATTAATTAGATAACCTTTTTGGCAAATTTATTTGGAAAAATTACACAGCCACACAAACATAATTGTTATTCAGATCTATAGATCAGACTATATCCAATATTTTTTGGGTTCGTTGAATCTGAATAAGCGATCCATTAACATAACCTTATCTATTCAAGTTTAACGAATAACCTCATATAACCCCTTAAGCTAAGCTGCCAAGTCCTATAACATACAACGATCTTATAAAAAGAACTGTGGACCCACAAAGGCTATAATGCTATACCTTTTTTTCGACGGTATAAATGTACTTTTACTTTAATTAAATAAATACATTCCCACCCTCCAAAAAATGCGTATATTATTTTTCCATTATAGCTAAAGAACATTTAGAATCGAGATTAAAAAATAAAGTATTGTTATTATTTAGAAATTATATATTTGTTATATTAATGATAAAAAATATATCATAAATTAATCACTTATGGAATGCAATTAAAAATGCTGTAAAAATTGCTGAAATAATGTATACAAGCAATAAGTGTGTTACATTAAAGGTACTAAATTAAATTGGTGGCACAGATTGTAATTAATTAATTAATTATTATATGCTATTTTGCTATGTTTGAGTAGCAAAGAAATTAAAGGTTTTATTAAATTAAGGGTTAAAGTGAATATGTCATAGGTCATAAACAAGTAAATCAATGCTGTTAGCATGAAACTAATCGTGTCTGTATCTATTTATAGAATGTAAATGACTAATATATCTCACGGTAAAGTTTTAATGTATGTAGCTTATAGCGATGTGTCTACAAAACTTTAGACCTGTACATGACACTTTGATCGCTCATTGTGTGAAATTAACATGTTAAACCTGTTTGTGATTTAAATTAAATTATTTCTGATTAAAAAATTCTCAAATAAAAAGTAAGTTCTGTATAAAATTACGCGCTCAAAGAAAATTATATCCAATTGTGTACCAACAGCTCTGAATATAAGTCAAGCGCGTCCTAATATACTTATAAAATAATTTTAAAAGCTTCAAAGAAAATTACGGTTCGATACACCTCATCAAAAACCTGCTGAAAAGGTAGTTATTTAATAAGAGACTGAAGATAACTAAAGGGTCTCGCTTTAAAAAGATTTATTATCGATAATGCTACTCACCACAATTGACGCCAATTATAAATCTACCAATGAACAGCATTTCATAGGAATTTGTCACTTTTGTGAACCACATCAGGCAGGCTCCGCCGATACCCAATACGTTGTTGAGCAATAATCCACCTTTCCTGTAAAAGTAATTAACGATTAACGATTTGGCTTTCACAATCCGATAAAGTTACTTATTTTAACTTATATAAAGTAAAAAGCTTTTTAGATGATAAAAATTATTATATTTAGTAACAGTTAGCATTTAATTAATAGATACTGGTATTTTAGTAAATACAACAAATCCAAAATATATTATATAGTAAATATTGATTTAAATTTAATTAAAATTAGTTATTATTACTAATAATAATCATGATATATTTACATACACTTTTAATTACAATATATGTTGAGTTTTAAACAGGCAATTAATCACAAATAGGAAATAGTGTTAATCAGACTAAACTATGTATCAATTTCAATTTATTTTTTAAATTAGGAAGTTAAATTAATTTGTGTTGAACTTACCTGCCAAATCTATTAGCAACCATTCCTCCACTGAAACCACCCAACATGCCGCCAATAGCAAATATTGAAACGGCAAGCGAGTACAACCGTTGCACCCCTTCTTCCCCCAGATCTTCTCCATATCTCGATTTATATACATCTTTCATAAAATATTCTATGTTTCCCTCCGGTGCATTGATGACACCCGTATTGTAACCAAATTGCAGCATTCCAAGGACCGCCGCGAGAATCGCGTACGACAGAAAAAACGTCAAACCCTAAAACAAAGAAAAAAACATTGTAAATCAACTGAAAAACTAATTAAAACACATTAATTACAAAGTAAATGGTGTTCGTCAAAACAAAATAAAAATCGTGTAATTTAATAGGGTCGATGCTGGTACTAGCGATGGAATATTCACGGACCATTTATTGTGCTTCATTGTTTGCTTGGTTTAGATGAGGTTTCATTGTACGTGTTCCTATATTAACGTAAAATTAGTTTACTAATATTTCATCAAGTTATAATCCACTATGAAATTATACTTTCCACTAGGTAGAGTATATAGAATCTTTTGAGTAAACATGGAAGTATTATGTTCCCGGTTTACTAAAAGCAATTTCTTGAAGCAAAAACATCGACGTCGACGTTGCTGTATTTCATAATTGACTTTAGTTATTAATTTGTATTTAATGATAAATTGCAGTGTTTATAACATTTTAAAATGCCAGATAATAAAGGAATAAAGTAGATCAGGATATTAATCAATACTGAATTTAATACCTTTTAAATATTTTCTATTCTGTTCGCACAATTACTTTTAAACTTTAATGTAATTGAAGAATAAAATAAAAATACTTCCCAATATTATTTCTCAATCAGCTATAATATATTTTAATTTTTACCAATATCAATTTTTTCATAATGATTATAAATTTTAATAAATTTACAACGATAATATTCAATATCAACGTAAATTTTATATCATTTACAATTGGTGCATGCGCCGGGCACATGACATCGTAGGGTGTGCCGTAATAGTTATTTAATAAATTTTCAAAACACAAAGACCATAAGAGGGGTGCATCATTTTACGCACATATGCAAAACGCAGAAAAATGTTCACATATTTTTGTAAATGGTTAAATTTCTAAATTAAGCGTTTGAAAAAAAAAATACAAAACTTTGTTTAAAATTATTCATAATAATTTGAATATGATGTTAAATAAATTTCTAAACTATCAAACTATGATCCCATATATTTTTTTTAATAATAGAATATTTATATACTTATATCTATCGTAAACTCCATTAGGGTAGGTACGCTCTGCATTATAATTACATACAATTCAAGTTAATAGATTCCAAATAACATAAAATAAAAAAGTATAAATATTTTTATTACATAGATAGAAAATAAAATGTATGTAGATTCAAATTATTTTTGAATGTAATCAAACAATCGTTCCTGTTGTGCATAATGCCCCATCTGATATTCTGCCATATTAAACCATATCCCACGGTTCTTAAAATATCGCTTGCATATGAGTTTGTACACATATTTCAAAAAGACTCCATGTAATATTCATTTATATATTTCGTAGAGTGCAGTTATACTTTTTTTTCTTTTTTCTACTATTTGTTTATTTTTTAATCAACGTTAAAATTATTACTAAATTTTTCTATAAATGCGTTTTAACCTAGCGTTTTATAGATCAGTAAAAATGACCAGCAAAAAATACAATTTGTGTATTCTTAAGAAACCACACAACAAAAGTAAAACATTTTTTTTACTATTATTATAAAAACATCATTAGTTAAATTATTTGCAAATCGGCCTAAAAATATTATTAATGCCTAGTCCGTATCATGGACACGTGCATTCAGTGGGTAGGCTAAATCAATTGATAAGGTGCTAACTTTGACGTACAATTTCGACAGAACTACTTGGCCAAATTTAATAAATTGAACAACTTTTTATATTTTGCTAGTTGGTATTTACTGAATACTTCCATCCTATTCAAAGATATTAACTATTACATATCATAAAGCACTACAAAAATAGGAATTTCTTTTGAATGTTTGCAATTCTTTTCAAGGTAGGCAATAACACAAGTACAATAACCAAACTTTGAGTTTTTAAAACTTACTTCGAACTATTTCTCTCTACACATTTCTATCCTTACATACTTCTTTCGCTTCAGCAATATCCATACATATATTCATGCACGCTCTCTTATTCTTTCCACTTTTAATGTTTCTTTTTCGCACGCATTACAACATCCAACTAACTCTTACATGGTCTACCTCTGCTTTGTAAAACAAAAGGATCTAAATGAATTTCTTTTCATGCTATAAATAAAAATAATAAAAGTGTACATAAAGTTATCATAATTCTTTAAATGCCTAAAAAAAATCTCAATATAACTCTTCAAAACTCAGGACACATTAATTTAATATTCATTTGAACATTTTTAACAAAAAATAATAAGAACAATTATTTAAAAAAGAAATCGTATCTATATAACCAATAATGGGAAATTGAACATACATATGAAACATGTTACGCCATTCCATTTCGGGGTAGGCAGTAACACAGAGTACAATAACCAAAGTTTATTTTTTTTTAAATAAACAGTATTAATATTATGATGTTTTAACTTTTCCAACAACTGACCATTTATGCTATAGCATTTTTTATTTACGTTTTAATTAATAATAATTATAAAAAAATAATATTTTAATTAAATATTTATTATTTTTTACCAGAATTTAAAAGTATGTCTTTTAAATCTGTTCGAAATAGTTTTGATACATTTCTGAAACGTGTTTGACGTAAATTTATATTAGTGTATTTGGTAACTGTTGATAATATACACATACTAGCAAATTCATTCTATAGACCTTCGAGACTTCTAGAGTTTATACAAAAACCGACTTTTAAAAAACCTGTTTTCGAATGTCAGTATTGCCATAAAACCGGTTAAAACATTTTGAAATAAATCTCTCATCAGTAAATAAAATATGTATTGTTATTTTAAATTTGTATAATATATTCATTTTTAAATAAAAATATACAAAAATAAAGTAAACTTTATATAATTACTGCATACAAAGATACTTTAGATAGCAATGTTTCTCAAATTTTTTGGTTTGCAATCCCTTTTGCACTAAACTTTTTGAAAATAAAGTGATTTAAAAATATGTAAAGTTTTTATTATTTATATTTGCAATTTGTGAAAGTTAAAACTGAACTTTTTATTATTTCAAATTTATAATAAATTCACAAAAAAGATTTATTCTGTGACCCCCAAAATATTTCTTGCAACCACAATGAATGGCCACCCCTACTTTGCAAATCACAGTTTTAGAAAATAACAAAAGTTAAAACAAAATAAAAATTAAGTAACAAACTGATACTGTTACTTAAAAAAAGGTTTTTAAAATATATAGATTGTAGACTCAAATTGGATCGACTAAACTTTTTGAAGTTGAAAACGCTCTTTTACTTGGGAAAAAAACGTTGGTTTAAAACAATTTAAAGCATCAAATAAAAAGTCAATTTTTTTGTTTTTTGATTTGTTGAATCAAATATTCTAAATTTCATTTTTAAATAACCGGTTTTTTATTAAAAAAACCATGTTGTTTTTCATTTGTTAAAATTTTAAATTAAAAACTGGTTTTTGATAACCGATAAGCTCTAGTTGTAATATGTTATTTCTTTTTTATTCTATTTACAATTTTATCAATCTACTAACCTAAGTATATTACAAGGTGCAAAAGCAGTCTTGTACCACCCAAAGAAAGTTTTAATTTTGATAATTCTTGATTAGAATAGTATAATAAGTATAATAAATGCAATAAATTAAAAAAATTAAAGTTGAAACAATTTAAATATAAGTTTTTTTAATCGATCAACATTTTCTATATTATACAGTTCTTAGGAAGACCCTTCGGATTGGATCTTCCGAAAAATAAAATAATTAATCTCGCGATAAAAATAGATATCCAGTAATCAGGTGATATTTAATGACCAGTAATGTCGTAAAGTTGATAACTTTTCTCATGTTATGCAGAAAGCCACTAGCACTGATTTAGTTTGTCGTGGAGTTGATACACTAGATTAATTTACCACTTGACATAGTACGCACTTTAGCTTTAACTATAAATATACATAACCAACCATTGTACATTCAAATTATTGACAATTCCAATGCAATGCTGTCTACAACTATAAAAAACGTTAAGAATAAAATACAGATTGAATTTTTTAAATAATAAAAAAATAAACAGACAATTGTCTACATTTTTATTGTTGCCGCTTTTAGTAACACAAAATTGGATCATTGATTTTAATTTGTATAGAAAAAAAGGGGATTAATACACGGCTCATAGAACAAACAAAATTTTATTTATATCTCATCTGTAAACGTTCCGTACATTACTGGTTGTCCTTTTTCAGTAAAAACATAAACTTAGGATAATAAATAATGTCGGAAACGTTTACAACAGATAAAATATAAATAAAATTTTGTTTCACAAGTCATGAGCCGTGTATTAATCCCTATTTTATATATTTATTTCCCGTTTTAATTTAATTTTTATATCATTAAAAGAAAATATTGTTTAAACAGGGTGGAATAGAATGGAAAAAAGTTTCTGAAATCAGAATAGCTCTTAATTTGTGTTCTAAAAATGGTATCAGACATATAAAGACAGTTTTTGCAATGCACTGCTGTCTCACTCAAAATTCTGCATTAAAGAAAACGGACGTCACTTGTCTGATACCATTTTTCGAACATAATTTCACTTTTTCATTAAATTTTAAAATCTAAGCTTTTATTTTTTGTGATTTTCATTTAAAAATGTTCTTCCATTCTACCCCACCATGTAAATAACCTTGTAAAACATATTAGGGTTATTCAACACTCCAAACTCACCGTGTTGGAACAGCGCGGCTATATGCCGAGTGCTTTAAAGCTTTTTGATTGGTTAGTTGGGCGGCGCCAGGCAACTAAAACATGTCGGTGTTTAAGCATGCATACGTGTTTGGAACGTACGCCAAAAAGCTGTCGGAAAAAGTGTGAAACCCTCAAAAATTCTTTCTCACCCATACATTCAATTATCAAAACATCACAAACGTCTAGCAAAAAAATTTAATAAAGCATGGAACAAATCCTAATATTTTGCAATAGTTTAAAATCATTCTTGATCAGTCTGTACTATGTGCTATGAGCATAGTAAACTGATCTATATAATTCGTACTAAAAATATGTACTTCAACTAGCCGCAATAAAAAAAAACATAACTATTACAAAGTATTTAAGATTAATAAAATATGCTTGATTTTATATCTATTATATAAAATAAAATTTAGGTTGCCAATTAATTAAAACATAAATATTATTAAAAAAGGGGATTTAACGGCTTTTAGCACTTGAATACATTTTTTTTATCATTATCATATATTAACAAACGTTTCGGAAATTAACTGTTTCCTTCTTCAGTGTTCAATATACATTTTTTGATGACTAGAAATGATCATTTTGAATGGATTCCGTTTATTCAATTTTAATTTAAAAAGTATTTTTTTAAGGACCATCATGTGTTGGATATCTCGGTTTAAATAACGTTTCGGAAATTAACTGTTTCCTTCTTCAGTGTTCTAAAAACAAAGTAATGGACCTCAATTAAAAAAGTGGACATGCGTTAGAAGTAAATAATTATACATAAAACATTAAACATTAAACAGTTTAAAAAAATACAATTAAAAGAAAAAACATAAAATGATACATTTAAATGAATAGTAGTATTTTTTTTTTGTTATTTCTTACCAATATATACTTTTTGATGCCTTAAATCCCCTTTTTCAATCTGACTCAACGACGTTATAATATAAATAATTACACAAATATTATTTTTATGTAAAACTTTATCTGATTAAAATTTTAAGCTGAAAATATTAAAATAAGCATAGGCATATTTAAATAAATTAATTTGTTTTACTATAAAATAATTTAAAATTAATATCGACGAATTACTAAGCTATTTGTTTGCTGTTATCTATTATCAATGCATCCCACGTGAATACCACAAAATCCAAAACTTCTTATCCGCTAATAACATTCCTGGCAGGCTGCTGGTAGAAACCAAAATTAGTTTCGGCAGCTGGCCCACTATTCGATATCATAAAGCACAACTCTAAAAGCTAATTCGCTGTTATGTCTTGCCGCCTTCAAGTAAAACTTGGAAAGTGCAATCCACCAGGAATAAACATGTTAACACAGTTTTGTTTTATTAAGTATGTTTATTTGTAGAGATAACGTACTCAAAGTTATCTATATAAATGCAGTCGTAATATATACAATATTCAATGTTCCATTGATTGATTAATTCAGATGATTGATTATAATTGCCGTTTGATTACACTATGTATATTTCTTGCAATCAAGAGGGCAGCAGCGTATACTTGCATTTATGGCAATCAGGTATACATTGATGTTAATTTATATTGAGGTTATAAATAAAATTATGTATGCATATAATATAATAACAAAATTACTTATAAGTAGTATTGAAACTTTTTCAATAAACCAATCACTTAGCAGCCTGCAGTAAAATGTACGTTTGATAGTAAAATCAATGTTAATTGAACAATATGTTTTAGCTTAACGTATTGTTCAATTAACTTTGATTTTACTATCAAACTATAATTATAGTTACTATAAATATGCATGAAATATTATTATAATATATCAATTAATCTTGCAATGCAGATATTTTGATAAATTAGTCATTATACAAATTAAAATTAATAAATCCTATAATAAGATAGTCCATTTTAATCAATCCCATATACATATTTCACCT
>JARJEC010090583.1:0-10893 GCA_030264575.1 Tachinus sp. AB-2021 | reverse complement strand
TATATATATATATATGATAATAATACATGTAATACAACACATAATAATACTTACAACATATATTGATTTGTTTTGCTATTTATTTTGTGAAAATTATTCATATCAATAATAAATAAAATTCCAATTTCTTATTTTTTGTATTTTATAATTATATATATACAGAACGGTTTTTAAACGACAAGAGTTGTAGCTTCTTTATTTATTATCCGATTTTCAAAAACAAAAAACAAGGATTATATTAATATAGAAAGAATTTTCAATTCAGAAAATATATTTACTTCATATTATAACAGCTTTCTTTATTCATTATTAGTTTAGTGGAAGCTCAACAACTTCGTCACAACATACCACAAGTTTCTTTTTATTGAACGTTGACAATCGGCAATGTGATTATTTTAGAATGTTTGCAAATAAATACAGCTGAAAAAAATCTAAATTTTGATTATTTTTTCTATTAGATTTTTTTTTAAATTAAAGTAATATTTTGATAAAATAGTTTTTGGTCTGTTTGACATACTATGCTTGCCGCGATACTATATAATTTTTATTTATATTTTTGAATTTTGCGGGTTTTAACACTAACTAACACTGGTCACGTAGGCTTTGTTTTCCACATTTGACCATATAAAAAGCGCCAAATAAATACAGCTGAAAAAAATCTAAATTTTGATTATTTTTTCTTTTAGATTTTTTTTTAAATTAAAGTAATATTTTAATTAAATAGTTTTTGGGGAATATTTTAAAACGGCTTATTAATACTAGTTTTAAAGTTTTAAAATATTCCCCATAACCATTGACGTCAAAACAAAGTTAAATATAAATAGTTTTTCTTTACATTTTTATAATATGTTGGTATACTTGTACTATTAATAAAAATGCAATAATTATATTGTTAATCCATTTATCGAATACCGAAATTAATTCATTCGCAAAAATGCTAAAAGAATGTGATCCCGTATAAAGATTACATATTGCTTTACAATTGTGACCGATTTTTTAAAATGCTGATTATAAATTTCAAATTAAAAGATTTATTACTATATTATTTTCTTAGAACTGTACAAAATTTTATTTTTATATTAGAAGGGTGTGGCAAGGTGGATTACCTGTCGTTATATTACATCAATTCAATTCTAATATTGGATTAAGATTAAGGAAATGTGATACTTATGTATGAAACAACTAAAACATAATTGTAATAAGGATTATTGTTTTATGGACGACTGAATTAAGATCATTAGCACACTACCTAATGAGAAAATATGCTCTCATTTTTATATTTTCCAAGTATTTTAACCCTCGTAATAAAGTTAATAAGATTAAGATTAGACTTTCCAAAATATGAAACGAGAAAAGAAACTTTATCATTTGCAATATCTGATTCGTTTATTACATTTTCATAATGAGAAAATATTCATTTTATATTTCTTTATATTCTGCCTTTAGTGAATAAATATAGACACTTCAGATGTCCCAAAATGATAATATTATAATTAATTATTTCAGCGTCTTTGCAAATAAATTAATTTCGGTACTTGAATAATAATTAAATTAACGATAAAATTGTAATTTTTTTATTAATAATACAAATAAAGCAATATATTGATGTAAAAAATAATCTGTTGGATGAAAGGCCCGTTTATCAAAACTTGATTGGCAGCAAACTTGCTTATCGTTCACTTTCAGTGTACACTGCGGATAAAACCGAAAACAAAAATGCAACCGAATGCCATTTACACTTGTCACTTTCGGATGATCACCCGGGATATACATCCTATTTGCACCCAACTTAATATAGGATTAAATGGTCGTTCATCCAACCGTTCACTTTGAGTGTACATCCAAAGTGTAAACCACGCTTTAGCGCAAATAAAACATAGTTAAGTTATGCGTATTTTAATTATGCGCTGTCTGATAAGCAATGGATGAATGATTATGCCTTCTCTGACCTTAAGCCGTAACGAGAATTTTTAGAAAATAGTGCAAAAATTATTTAAGCTAAGTTTATTTTTTTATTATTTTACAATATTTTAGATAAAATCACATTTTTGTTTTTCTTATAAATAACGGAATAATTTAAACGAAGTGCCTTAGTTCATTAAATAGATTCATCAATCTCACTTTTAGTTCTGCGTAAAGTATTTATAGTCGTAGTATTTTTTTAATAAAATATGCATTATTTTTAATAAAATATATCAATAAGTTTGAGAAACACCGATTTGAAGTATTAAAGAAATTGTTACTTTCAATGAAGTCACACAATTTAAAAATATTTTTATTTAAATATATACTAACTGACCGAATTACAGAGCGTTTTTATATTATTTAATACAGTCTGAATAAATATGAAATAATATAATATGTGTATACAAACATTACAGTAGTTTAAAGTAACTTACATAATAATTGTTTTTCATTTATTTAATATTAACAATATAATTTCCCAATTTATATAATGTTCTGCCGAAACGAGGACTTTGACCGTACGTAGTATCGGTGCTAGTCAACTTACGCATTCTAATATAATATTAAATGATTATTTACAGTTTTTTTAAGTAAGTAATTTCATGGTTCATAAAATATAATGAAAAATACCAAACACGTATGGTACTAATTCTATTTTACTTATACGAACTTGAATAATCTATTCTATGAAAACTATTTGCGATCGTTTGATTGTTTATGTTTTATGGAATACTTTGCACGTGCACAAGAATAAATAAACATGTGTCAATAACGTTACTAATGCTATTATCATTGCTTAAAGAACGGGTATAGTTACTCAACGCTATTATATTTAGTTAACCATTTAATGGATGTATGTATACAGTTCTAAAACAAAATAAGAAAAGATTTATTATAACACTTTTTATAATTACACAGAAACTTAGTATACAAGTGCAAAAATACTAAATGTTTTACTTCCGTGGACATATAAATCTACATTGAAAAACAATGTCGTTAAGTGAATGTTTAACACATCGAGAAATGAGCTAACAGGAAGCATAATTGTTTTTACAAAAATACAGGATTAGTATAGCCGAAATGGTCGAATAGCTTGTTAATTTGAAAAAAGCTTTTTCTTGAAATTTATCATGATTATCTGATTAAATAAAGAGAATTTGACTATGCTAAGTAATTTAAATTTTGGCTTAACCGGAAAAGCTTTACAAGTTTTTAATGAAACTCGTAATATAGTTTCGACGGTGTTAAATTGATTTAGCACATTTGCAACAGATCTTTAGAGCAAGTGCAATTCTTTCTCTGCGATAAATTGAGCGTGCATGAAATAATTTGTCTAAATAATCACGCACTATTATCGTAGAATGTGATTATATATTTTGATTTAAATGATTAGGTTGATTTGGATTTTGAAAGAGAGCTGTTTAAAAAAGTGGAGAGCGTCTTAAGACGCCTGCTCCATATTGTTACTGTCAGTCATGATATTATTTGTCAATGTCAGGCTTACCGTTTCTTTTATTCTTTTTAACATGACCCGGAAAAGTAGGCAAAAGCTCTGGATTTTTCAATAAATCACAGCCAATTGGGTTTAATTGGACTTTTAATATTTATTAATATACAGGAAATCCCGCTCGAGTCAAATATCTCGAGAACAACATGCCGGATTAAAACAACTTAAATTGCACTCTTAAAATTGTTAAAAAATTTATTAAAATATGACATAAAAATCAACAACTATCGATATTTTTTATAAATTACAGCAAATCATATTAATGCATATTGCATGATGGTAGTCTTTACTACGTGATAGCGCATTTTAATAAATATAACAACTTTTTATATATCTTATCATAAAAATTATTTATTTTTATCAAACTGGACTAGTTTCGACCAATTATCTGGTCATCATATTGTATGATATGATCAAATATTTGTTTCTGCCACCGCATGATGATGATCAGGTAATTGGTTAGAACTAGTCGGGTTTAATAATTAATATTTGTGATAAGATATATAAAAAGTTAGTTTATTTATTAATGCATTATAAAGACACATATTAGCGAATGTACATAGAGTAAATACTTTTTTGACCTTTATATTTCGTTTTTGTCAATCAAGCTGAAATCAAATAGATGAAGAAATTGCTACATTTTTATTTCTATTTCTATTTTTTATCTGTTTATGTTATCGCAACGATACTTTTACAATCTTGTTTTTTGTCGTAATTTATCCAACTGCAATTAAAACACAAATTTCATTTGGATAAATTTATCATTTATAAAATTTTCCTCGAGAAATAATCAATAGTAAGTAATACATTGACTTGATTAAAAGTAATGGAAAAGTTAGCTTGAAAAGTATAGTTTAACTGCATGAATTTATTTTGATTGTAATCGCGTCGAGTACACTGTGATAATTTTCATTGCATAAAATATAATTACTAGACTATTTTTTGATAAAAATTCTTTAAATTAAATTTATCAAAAATATGCACACTGACAGATAGATATTAATTGATTTGTCAAGTTTGATTTAATTATATTGATTGCGTTTCTTAGTGCCAGTGCACTTGTCGCTGTAATTCTTGCAAATATGTAATTTTCACTGTAAATTTGATTTGTAAAAAATTTAAAAATGGCTCGATATGATTGGTTAGAATTATAGAGGGATCCTTGATATCTCTCTCTCTCTCTTTCTCTTTCGTTCTCTCTCTCTCTTTTATGCCATCCTTGAATAATTTTTATTATGAATACATGGTCTTTTTTGCCAGTAAAGTTTGTATTGACATCGTTGACAATTAGATCTGATGTTATGTTCAACAAGGTATACTGTTTAAGTTTTTTTTCACTCTCTTGCTTTAGTAAACCGAACTTGCGGAGGTTGGCACAATTATTTTTACTTATTAATACGCTTCAAGATAAGCCATTTGACATGTGATTTATTGCAAAAATTATATTCTCTTAAAAATGATTTTTTTTAAGAACTGAACAAAAATTGATAAAACCATCTTAAACTAATAAATAGATAAGTCATAGACGTTCTAATTTTATGTCAATGTACCGTACAAAACGACAACATTAAAAATTAAAGACTTACCAACATTTGTCACAAGAAACGAACTATATTTGGATTTGCGCGTAAATCCGCATCCCCATATTGGCTCCAAGTCTGCTTGTCTAATGCGTACTGCTCTAATTTGTATAATTGCAAATTGGCCACAATTTGCCACACTTGTGTCCAAGTGTCATAAATTAATGTACTCATGCACTTGTCGCAAAGCCGCTCCAGGCGCATTGGCCAAAGCAGAAGAATTACTCATCTTGAGTCGGTTTTTTTGACGCACATCCAAGGCAATAAATATAGAGGTAATAAACAAAAATGATCTTATAAATCAAATACAATTTGCTTGCAAATCTTTGTCAAGTTTTATCTTATAATCAAACAAATATTATAATTACTATTTATTTAAATAAATAATATGCTTATACTTAATCAATAATTACTAACAATCATGTTATAAAATTGTATATAATTAGCAAAATATCAAGTGAGATATCACTTTTTTTTCACATCGGGTTAGTTTGCCTACTCTTTAGTCAACAAAAGGTCGTCGCAATAGGGGACGCATTTACGATCATTTCTACACCAGATTTGTTTATTGTTAATTTGACACGGAGCGTGTAATCACAATATCTGGACGGCCAAGTTGGCCATAATCGACCTTCTTGGTCAAGATTCTTAGCTAATGTGGGTCTGCATTCTCATCAATATGCGATTCTATGTTGGTTTTAGAAGTTCTTGATAAATATTTTTGCTTGGCGGAGATGTGGCTTACGTTGTGGACACTGTAGCAAGAATTGGTTGCAATCTCCTTTTTTCCTGATTGTAATATATGGCAAAATCTCTAAATAATATTTTAACCAAAGATATGTTTGGCAACATAGCATAAATGCGACAAAACGTGTAATTAAAAAAAACAAACTATAATATTAATCTCAAAACATGATATGCAGTGATAACTTTTACCGCGCTTTTTTTAATTTAGAATATAAATATAAGAAAATTATGTATCTTAAATAAACCACTCTGTAATGTGTATACATTCCAGTTTTTATCTCATCATATTTTCATCATAACTTAGTGCGTTGGTAAGATTGATTAATCAATCTTAAAATAAATTGTTCGTATAAATTTATATTAGTCTGCAAAATGTATGAAAATTATATAAATAAAATAAATATATAATCTTTTATAGATGGTCACATATGTGCATATGCGTAATTAGAAAATATGGCAAAAAAGAAATTAGAATTATTTATTTTACCTTATTCTTTCTACAAAAAAAATCAATCTGTACCTTATTTGTTTATACAATTCCTCTTCAATTTTATTAGGGAATGATAAAAATATATCATAACATTCCGCTATTTTTACTGGCACTTAATAATAATGCCCGTTTGTTATGCTACTAACTAAATTCGAGCTTCGTTCCGCGATGAATATTCTACGAATACTATCATTGAAGGCTATTTTTGCATTCTATAATATTTTATTTTAGTAAAAATACCTCTTACGAACAAGAAATATAAAATAAAATAAATTTCTAACCTCAATATCGGACGTTTAAAATGCCGTTAAAATTTAAAGGCAAGTTTTAACAGCCATTTAAAATTATTATTTAACGGATTATTTTAAAGGAACAGCTTAAATTTTAACGGATATTGGAGTTAGCAAATAAGAAAAAAAAATTAGGCTGTTTAAATTTTAAAGGAATAGTTACAGAATGGACCCCATAACCCATTAAATACTTGCTTAATTACAAATTACTATTACAAAATTTACAAAAAAATTACAATTTTATTACAAAATTTAAAATGATAATAAAAATAAAATATAAATAATAGTTTGAATTCATAAAAAGCAACATAACATAATTGATATTTGTTAAATTTAACAAATATCAGTTATGTCATGTTGCACCTTAAATTTATTACTTGATAATATATTTTGAAATTAGTAAATAATTAATCAACAGGTTGGCGTAAATAAGACGTAAATAATTTACAGTTGTAAACAATAAACATTTTCATGTTTTTAATGCAAATTTTTGTTACATACATTTTGCACAAAACGTAAGTAAATTTTTCACAAATTTAAAAACATAAATGTAATGTACTTACGTAAATTTTTATATAGTATTTTATGTTTCATAGAAACATTTCACGGAAGTAAAACGTAATAAACCACGTAAATAAAACGTTTCATGAAACGAGATTACGGCAGAAAACATAATTGGCCTGATGCTGAAAGTGTAAATGTATAGCAACGGGAATCCACATCTATCAAACGCAAACAGATATAAAAGAGAAGTAATACCGTGATGGTGATCTCTCTAGGGCTCATGTGGATAAAGAAGGAGGTTTTACTGGGTTCAAATCTCACTGCCATGGGAATAGACTTGCATCAGCATTTTCTTCTCTCACAAAAAATATAGTTTTGGTTAAGTTTGGGGTACATTATTTGACAAAAAAACTCAATAACTATAAAAAAAGTAAAATGAATTATGGTCAAATTTCAACCACTAGGCAGACTAGGCGACTACTAGTTCTATTTGATATGACAAAATAATAACAACGTTTTTGTTGGTAATAGGAACAACCTATTTGCCAAAATAATCAAGACACACATAATGTTTTATTAGGCGCCCCGACCAAATAGTCAATATATGCTAATAATAATGTAATAGTTATAAAGCAATATATTTCCCAAAAATTATTTATAATTATGTTAAGTATATATTAACAAGTATATCTTATAACATTTTTCAAATCCATAGAATATTTTTAATTAGAACGTTAATTAATGACTAAATACTATAAGAAATTTTATCATTATCACTCATTTTGAATTCAATTGTATTGTTAATTCGCACATAATTAACATATACGGAACTCGTATATTTGTATAATTCTATTCTATGTCATTACTGCTACACAATATATTCATAATTGGCAAGAAATGAACACAACGAGTGATTTTAAGCAGATAATAATTATAAAAATTTAACAATAATGTATAATTCACGTAGCGAAATGAAAGCATTGTAAAAGTAGTATGTAATTCAGCGAGAAAAGAAAATCATTTAACAAAATAAAAACATAATATAAAGAACAATAAACAGAATTAATGATTAACTGTTTAATAAAATATATATGTATAATTCTTCCTGCAAGAAACAGAGGTATAACCGCTCACTTTGACTAGTTAAATATAATTTATGTTAACTATTGATTTCAGAACAAAAACATTTTTTTCACTTTAAATTTACAAAATGAAATTATAAATAAATAATATTAAATATAAATTATTATTAAAAAAACTTTGAATGCAGTGCAAAAATGTGAATGTTCTATTTAGCTCGAAAAGTTACTGGCTCTTGGTATAACAAATTAAAGCTTAAGTAATTTATTTCTGTTCTTAATGAACAATATTTCAACGTTGACTAAAATATGCGCGTACGTACGTCAATTATTAAAATGATCTATAATTAAAATTGTAATCAGTTGAATAAATTTTGTATAACATTACTTTATAATTATTGTTGTAAACAAATTTAAATAAATTATGCATTATTATGTTTATTATATTAATACAATCTGCATGTGCAACATATGCCGGTGCTAAACTTTATAAGAATAATAAAATAAATAAATAAAAAACCAGTAAATACTCCTAAAAATATTTTTTATAACATTTTCAGATCATATACGTGGATGGTGTATTAAGTACGACTAATGGTTGTCTGACACTATGCAGACAGGTCTGAAGACAAAAATTGCTTTAGGTTGGTCCGGTTCGGTATTAATGACTCATTTATTTTAGCAAATTAAATACTAAATTCTGAAAACCACATCCAACAAGTGTGACAAGCTACCATTGCTGCTCTTGTCCTACTGCGAGTTTTACGGCTCATAACATCAGTGTGATTTAGTCGACCCAAACAACTACAATTGTGCAGACTGTCGTAGTCGGATAATCTGAAATGTGCCATTTACGGCAATGTCTGACTGCTCATCAGATACAACGTCTGTCAAACATACTCCTAGTCCTGTAAAAGGAGCCTAAAAAACTCTTTATATCTTGCATTTAGAAAAAATGTATAACTTCTATGACAACTTTCATTCACGATACAAGATTACCATAAAAAAGAACTTACTGTTTGTGAGGAGAATTTTATAATACGCACATTTTGATAACAATAAATGATAAATTAAAGTATCATCTTGGGTACTTCATATAATTGAGCTATTTTTTAAAGTCAACTTATAGTACAACCATGTTTACGTATTCTCAGCGGCAGCCTATTCAGTAACGCTAAACACGTTATTTTCTTAAATGCAAGTACAACTGCTCGTATAACTGAGTAAAATCAGAGCCAAAAATCTGTCACTAACCCCGGTTTATATTAAATGTTTACATTTTAATTAAAAAATGACGTACATTTTGTTATGGAACAAGTAAATTAACTAAATAGAGCTTTAATTAAATATAAAACAAAATACAATTAAAAACCGGTTTGAACCTGTTCAAAACTGTCGATTTGATACAGTGTTATGATTTGTTGTTTTTAATTTTATGATTTGAGTTTTGATAGCGACTTAGATAGTTTGTTAGTTAGGTTTTTGGAAATCAACCTGTTAAGATTATTATTGTCTATTGCCTTTAACTATAATAGTTATAGTAATAGTATAAATGCCATATTTTGGATTAACGCGGCAGCCGGACGAGTCGAATACGAGTCCGCCTGTATGTTGTTAGATATTTAGCTATTTAGAATTTTTCTATCGCTAATCGTCCAACAATATCTAAGCACGTTTGGTATGTTTAGCTCCTTATTTTGGTTTTGGATTTGTTATTAGTCTCCGCCAATATATATGTAATTATTTAAAAGTACCTAAAATGCTAACTTTTCATATGTTAATTAATAAATATTAATGAATAGATCCATGTTTTGTTTTATTTCACTTTTTATGTAAATCAAAGCTTTGCATAGTATTATTTACTATAATCTTGCGTGTACATATAATATGCATTGTTATTCATGCATATCTGAATAATCCATCAATGCATGTTTAAATAATTTAATATAATATGCATGTTAATGAGTGAATTTAATTAAAATACGTTTACGTAATATGAGATTAATTACTTTAGATTAATTACAAATTCATTACATTTTAATAGTTCAATAATTTATTGAAGTATACTAATTAGCACATTTCTCAAAACTGAATAATTTTGTAAATCTATATACTACTTCAGTGTAGTTGAGTTTTTGTTGTCCAGCAGAACTATCAAAAATATCAAAAAGATATTTTGACAAAAGTTGCTATTTATATATAAAAAAATAATTTACACTACATTTTCCGGTCTTACGGAAAATAAAATTAACTCTTTTTTTAATAAAACATTCTGTATATTTAATTAACTTTGAATTTTTTATTCAATTGTTTTCAAAAACTTTACCAGTGTTAGGTCAATACTTACTGAGATATTTGTTGTCAAGTATGTTATATGTATTTTAAGAGAAAACCAATCCCAATGATTCAGATACTACAGTAATATTTTGTATATATATATATATATATATATATATATATATATATATATATATATTGTTGAAATAAAGAAAACTGGAAACTCCTTGAGATAATCTATTTTTTGCAATAAACCAAAAGTCGCTAGCTCTTTCCGTCAAAATTAAGATGGCCGCTATTTTATTGTTCAACATTTCCTGGAAACGGGCACAAATGCTTTTAATAGACAATTTCTCATTTTTGTTTTTGAGTCAATAGGGTTTTTAAACTTGTTGAATTCTTTTCACAGTTAGAATGACATTTTGAAAAAAAGTATATTTACATAAAATGTGCT
>JARJEC010090576.1:0-10167 GCA_030264575.1 Tachinus sp. AB-2021 | reverse complement strand
GCAGTGGTTCTCGCTCACTTCCATTCAACTTTTTAGACAGGCCGTAGACAGAGTGAAGATTGCCATGTTGATCGCCAACATCCCGACGGGATAAGGCACGCAAAGAAGAAGAAGAATAATAGTTATTATTTTTATACATTTGCTACATTTATTTTTTATTATATTTATTACGATTAACGACGAAGATATTGTACATATCGTTATTTATTTTGAAACAATTTAGTTAATTTTATTTATAATAATTTTTCATATTATTTATTTTCAGTTTCCTAAATTTCCAGAATTCAAAGATGTAAAATTTTCTACAGGCACATTGCAACTAAAAAATATAAAATTTACCATATGTTTCAAGAAAAAACTGTATAAAAATAATAATTGTATCATATAATTGCAATTACTGAAACACTACTAACAATTTGAATTTAAATAATATGCAATTAGTTACATCGAAACCTATGCATTTCAATCCAATAGGACGTAAGTATTTATAACAGACGAATTAATAAAACCTTTTTATTAATGTTTTAAATTCACAAAATGACAGCAAAATATTTTTAACAGATATTTAAATATTTACCACAGAATATAAAACTAATAGTTGATAAATTAACAATTACAAATTTTGTACATGTAAACATGTTTGGAAATGTGACTCTGAAAGCCATTGATTCAAAATGTAATTTCAATTACGTTAAAACACATTATTCATTTATAATACAGTTGCGTTGTGTTTTTGATTATCTTTACAATAATTTACAAACTAGCGTTCATTACAGTCAATTAATTATATACGAGTTTCATCAGGCCGCATTAAAAAATAATCTGAATTAATGAATTAAATTTAATATCATATTGACTATAAATTAATAATTTGGTAAATGTTTTTCGAACATTTTATAATAAATTATTTAAATATTGGGTGTTTAATTAAAATACAATTTATGTGGTATTTAATTTTTATGAATAACTAATAATATACACTTATAATCAATTAGTCAAGCAACACTTCAGACATTTATTTTGTAATGCAAGATGTAGGATTTTACATTGTAAGAGGATAATATATGCATTATACAAAATATTCTACAAACATTTTCAAGGGTAATTAAGCATAACATTTTATTCTATGTAGTATATGAAAAAAAAATTAATTTTAAATTTCATTATTGTATAGTTTTTAATCACCAACAAAACTTTTTCGATACTTTCAAATAGCTGGATTTGGAATTAAAAAGAATTTTTAATGAATGTCGAGGCATCGCTGCCGACCACATCGATTGTAAACATCCCCGCATAGTTCAAAACTTATTTAGCATTTAATTAATTTTGCCGAACGCCCTATATAATAAATTATACAACTCACCATATTTTATGCAAAAAAATGGACGACATAAAAAATATTTTTTGTGTCTCATTTTCAACGGCATGCATACATCATCAGTTAATTTTAATTGAGCCGTGAACCATTAACAATAAACGGGAAAACTTTTTAAAGTTTAAACTAACGTGTCGAGATCTTCGCCGCAGATTACGCATAAACTTTCTTAAAGCGAAAACCCAATGTTTGGTTTTATTATGTATCTTAAGCGTCACCCCAATATTGTCTTGTGTGAAAATTAAAGGAACGAAGCTATTAATATTAATTTGTCGGGTATCTTGCGTGAGAAATGTGGAGATTTATCATCTAATGTTAAATCTGTTTGTTGTATATTATTTAAAACAATAACAATGAATTAATAAATATAATTATTTTTAACAGATATTGTATTAATGTGTTTTATTATTCATTTTTGTACTTTTTTAGGATGGCGTTTCGTTAGAGGGAGGCACTGTGGCAGTTTCCGCCGATGGTAATACCACAACCAGCACACTTTCATACACACCGACAGCATCAGATCATGGCTTAATTTTAACATGCAAAGCTGCAAATCAGAGAATACCACTAAGTGAATTGAGAGACACCTGGATGCTTCGCGTTTTATATCCGCCAAAAGTAACACTCACCCTCGGCCACGGATTGGATGCTAACGATATTAAAGAAGGTGCCGACGTTTATTTTGAGTGCCATCTCGTCGCGAATCCCTGGGTAAGCAAAATTGAATTTTGAAACCTATTTAATTTCATTATTTTATCATGATAAATTATTTTATATTTACAAAAAGCATTATTTTACTAAAGTATTACAACCAATTTCAATAGCAGTTTCATATTGTTTGCAGCTTCAATTGTTTTATAAAATGTTATATTCGGTTACCCATCGGATTTTAATGAAGTGAAATCCGATAGTGCTAGAGTTTAATCAATTGTTTATATGCAGTCGAATTATTTTACTGGAAATAAAATTTTATATTTACCGGGCATGGTTTTCTTAATGTAATATATTCATTCAACTTGGTTTACGTTTAGTAGCAGTCAAAATTTATTGACTTATAATAATTATATATGCGATCCGTATGTGCAAAGAATGGTTTATAAGTTATAAATTGCGGATGTTTTATATTATTTTAAAATTCCAGGTAGTCCAACAATGTGAAATTTTATAAAAACCGCTAATATGTATCACTGTTATTTTTTTATTAAAAAATATAAAAAAGGTTTATAATTGAGATGATAAAGAGATAAGTGACACTTGGTTCCGCAAAAATCTGAGGTGGCGTGACCACCGACAAAGCGAACTGATGTAGAAATATAGGTAACGGCAAAAATAAAAAAATATAAGGGAAAACATTATATATTGTAAAGCTAAAGGATAGAACAAAAAGGTAAAAAAATAAGAGAATGTAAGAAAATGAGAGAGTCAGAAGAAGAAGCAACGCAATTACTAACCGGTCACAGGGTCTTTGAAAAATATATCATTATCCTTTGTATCATAAAGCTAAATAAAAATAAAACTAAAATCATTAACGAATGCTTTATACATTTGATAAAATAAAATTAAGGGCACTAAGAAACTTTGCGCGTTGAGAAAAAATAAACGATGAGTTTGTTAACGAAAAAATATAAACAATTAATGGAATTAAACATACAAAAGTCACAAAGAAAAGCTGAGAGAAAGATTATCATGAATACAAAACAACATGCAAAAAAACAAAGAAAAGAATACAAGGAAATGGAGAACAAAGAGAGATTTTTTAAATAGCCGGTATGCTGTCTCAATGTTGATTGATAAGGCTACTTTTATTAATCAGATTTATCTGGAAAAGATAGAAATGGGACATTGAAAGATAAAACCAGCTTATTTCAATTTAGACTTTATATGACGATAGCAAGGACAATTAACATCAAAACTTACGCAAAGAAGATAATTAACGGTATTGTCAAGAGTAAATAAAAAAAATTGTAACTTCAAATTCTGTTTGTATTATATTGATTAAAATATCACTAGTAAAACTTGATTTTTGTTTATCGTTAAAAAAGTAAAACATCAAATACAATTTAAATTTATAATATATAACCTTTAATACAAAAAGGGAATATTATAAAGGTCATAATTCTTAAAACACAATCTATTCACGTATTTATCTTTATTTGTCTTTTTTTTTAATTTGCTTTGCTTTTTTATGATTTGTATTTATTCAAAATAATTGTGTGTATGATATATTCAAAACAACTACTTGACCTTATACTATGCAATAATTTCTGAAGAAGAATACGTCCATATATCCATAAATCCGATAAAAATTCCTCCCCAGTTGCATATAATATTTCTAGAACACTTCTCAAACGTCTACACCATAATATCTACATCCACATTATCAAAATGCTAAACCATATTTATCTCACCAATATATCCCTACAGAATTTAAATGTGAAAAAATCATATGTATTCTCAATAAAGACTAAAAACACTCATCCCAGCAATAGGTCAAATCCTCGAATTCCACATAAAACGAAAACTGTTAAAACATTTAATTTGGTTTTTTTCCAAATATATCCACCATCCATCGGTTATGTATTCCGATATCAAACATACAAACGACCAATCTAGAAGGCGGACAAAGTACAGTCTTCTGCTTCTTCAGCTCTGGAAACGCTTGTGTATTTGATCATGGCTGCTCAAAAATAAACAACTAAGAATCAGAATTAAAAACTTTCTCTCTGCCAACTTTTATCCCGAGCAAGGTTCCACAAGATTTGTTACTCTCTTCCCTATTTTATAAAATTTTCTGCTTTGTGATGCTTGACTTAAATCACCCATTCAATCTATTATTTTGCATACTACATTTTGTAAATGAAACTGTATTATTCTCGAATGCAAAAAAACTTATATAAGCCATCCAACACCTACAGTCCTTAACCAACAGAATCCAAACATGGTATAACACATGGAGACTTTATGCCAATCCAAATAAATCCCAACTTCTTCTTCCATTCCATCGATTATCAATAAACTCACCCACCACCAATCTATACCATGATACAACAACACTAAATTCATCATGCAAATATAGGCATAAATTTTGATAGCAAACTTTCATTTCATTTACATTCCCAACATACAATGAAATGTATAACCCTAGCTAAACACTTCCGCTTGTTTACATACAAAGACAAAGCCATAAGTACGAAAACTGCTGCTCATATCTATAAAGCAATTTTTCGACCATTCTTAGATTATCCTTTAATCTTTTTTTCCAAAAACAGTAATAGCTGTCTGTAATTATGCAATTTTTTATATTAAATGTTATATAATTTATTGAAAACGACATTTTATTGGCTGCTATTTTAAATTCAGCCAATAGAATGCCGTATTTTAAAAAACCTTATGTTAATAACTTTCACATAGCCGAGCGTACTTACCTTAGAGGTATAAACAAAATCTACCACCCAAACAACCCCCTATATATCAATATTAAATTCTTCTACCAACTAACCAAAATCTCGCCACTTTACTGTCCGCAATAGTCCCAGCAATATTGAAATTATATCTAAGTTGACTACTACACAAAACGCATCAATATCAGCAAAATATAAACATCTTTCTAAGCCTATTCCAGAACACTGTAACTAAACTTAATAACAATTGACAAACGACATTAGCATTTAATTCATTTTAAATTTTCTTTAGCATCTATTTCTTTTTACAAATAACCAATATTCATGGGCAGAAATATCACAGTCGAGAATATTTAATCTTTTATATTATCGACCATGATCTTTTACTACTCTATTATTTTGTTTGCTACTACTGTTAAAAGCAAAATCAATAACGCAATTGCTGTACTTTTTAAATTGTTCAGAATTTTTAATAAAACATCCTATAAAACTGTTAAAATTTAGAGTATATATATATAAAAAAAAATGTTTGTATAGAAAAAAAAACAATTCTTAGGATGTCAAAAAAACATTACTATACGTTGAGAAATATTGCCAAATGTTTGTAGAGTTACAAAAAAAATTTAAAAAATTGATAAATATCGAAAAATTCTGTCAACTATTTCCAAAACTTTATAAATAAAAATGAAAAATATTGCAGTTATTTTGTGAAATTTTACAAAATTACTAAACCTTATTATATTACCCACATACGATTTCAATGTCCCCGCTATTCCCATTAATTTTCTTTGATAATATTAGAAACTAGAGGACGCATGGCGTACTAAAACTTTTCTTTTCTCCTCTCGCCGTAAATATGAATTTAATTGAGATTTTAAAAAAAATACTCATATCTTCTCACCAACTTTACTAATCTTAACATCCTCTCGGGGGGCACGACTAGAGTCTAGCTTATTATACATACTAGATCGACTTGTGCTAAATGTTTGAAAAAATGTCAAAATAATTATTAAAAATAGGTTTTTGTAGTTGATTATATGTTAACAAAAATTATTTTATCTAATTTTAACATTTCTAAAAATACATGACAAAACAAGTTTTGCAAGAACCAAATATTTTATTGCGAGCATGTCAAAAGAACTGTTGTCAAAGAAGAGACAATTTTTATGTTTTGGATTAGAAGTAATGAAACTGACGTCTTCATATATTTTGTAAAATTTTACTCATATTATGTTAATAGAACATTGGGAATGATAAATAAAGTCAAGTAAATGTTTATGTTCCCATATTTGTAAACGATGGCAAATACTAAAATAATCTGGGATACCAATATAACTTACAGACAACCTGTAACACAATGTCAATCTGTCTATAGTGATTCTATAGACAGATTGACATTGTGATATAAAAATTTTTAAATCAACCCAATTTTACATTTTAGATAGTAAGAACTTACTTCAGCAAGTTGGTTTCAATACCATAAATAGAATAAAACATAGTATAAAATTAAATGTAACATCACGAATTATGGAATAAACACATTTTTAATCAGAAAGTTGAACTAGCTAGCTAGCTAATTTGTGTAATTCAAAAATAATAAATTAATTGGAAATAATTTTGAATTGTTTAAAAAATAATAGATGTTATCCCATGTATTTTAACCGATGAATTCGACATTTTTTGTATTTTTTAATCCAATTTTGTAATGTATTATACAAGTACTAATTGTTGCATAATTGCAAATTTAATTAATTTTTGTAAAAAGTATAATTTGTAAATAAATAAGTCATTAATAATTTTTTAATTATTTGTTAGTGCAATATTTTATTATTATAATTATTATTAATATTATTTTTATATATTTAAATATTTGTAGGTATGTCGTTATTTTTAATCTTGATTGATTCTAGAATAAAAACAACGATCCAGCAAGTAATTTGAAATTTTTCATCTATGTAATATATTTTTTAAATTTCATAATACTTAGGTTGCACTGTGTTATTCTAATTTTGTGAACCTTTTCACTCTAGTAAGTTTAACCATGAAACAAATTATTTAATTTATACTTCATTTGCTTATCTCTATGTAGGTAAGAGAAGATGTTGAAAAACTTAAATGAATGGCAATCCTAATTATGCTTTTCTGTATGTAGGTAAAAGAAGATGTTGAAAAACTGAAATGAATGGCAATCCTAATTTTGCTTTCAATGATTATTAATATTTAAAATATATATAGCATGCATAAAAAGAGCGTGTCTCCCGTTGAGCAGACAATTGAAAAACTTTTCTGGAATGGCAAGGGGTGAGCCTCGTGAAGTGCTTGGAAGTATACATAAAAGACGCGAACGGTTTCGTCTTAATTCATCCAATAATCTAGTACACAAGGGAGATAATTGAATAGACGTAGAAGCGCCGGATCAGTTATAGCGTCGCTGTAAATTTAAGGGCACTGGCTTTCTCATGACTCGCTAATTAATTTAGCAATTAATATACGCATAAAAGCATTGAATGGTGTAATTGTAATATAAGTACAATGTCATATGTTTTGCATTTTGTTTAATTTACTAGATATTAATAATCTTTCTTATAACAATATCATTTAAATACAACATAAATTAAAATTAAAATTCGGATGTTTGATTGTTATCCACAAAACTGAAAATCTATCAATTTAAAATGTATATTTTATTTTATTTTTGCATATAACAAGTTTTGTTATATATGTGCAAATATTATCATCTACGCGGTAACATTTATATTCTAAACGAGCATTTATCATCCTCACCGAAATGTGAAATATATGCGAAATGTTCGCCGACACAACAAATACAACGCCCGGCTATTACCAACCAGTCGCTATGAATGTATCGTTTTGGGCGCCAGGAACAACCAGCTAATTACTCTTATACACAGCCCAAACATATTTGTTACATGCATAATAATAGAATCATTCCCCAAAATGCTGAATCACTCGATTATTGGTATAAAATGTCCCACAAATAGTTACATGCCAACATGATATACAGTTAGAGATTATGATTATAATTTTGAACCCATTTCCGAGTTTACAAATAATTTACAATCTAATTGGCTGTATGTAACATGTACTTTGTTGCAAATTATGTTGTTTTGCAAATATTATAAGATTCTAAAAATAACTAACTAGAAGACGCATGGCGTACTAAAACCTTTCCTTGCTCCTCACGCCACGATTTGTGCATGGCATATAATTTCAATTTTTAATAAAAAATAATCAAGTTAGCAATTACTGAGAATGACAATTATACCTTAAAAACACATGAATTTATTAACCTTAATGTATATTTCAAATATAGGTGTAAACTAATTATTAATATATGTTATCGACATTCAATTAATATTTGCAGAATTTCAACATATATTTTAAATTACATAGCAAACCTGTATCCTCAATTCGAATTAATCAATCGTTAATAATGGATTTATTGTCCCGTTTTGCATTAAATATGAATTTAATGGCTATTTTTCGATTAAAGTTACTTATATCTTAACTATCTTCCGGGTCGTACAACTAGAGCTGATTTGCAAGGTGTTTTGAAAGTTTCACGCCTCTAGCTTCTCAACTTTTTGAGTTATGCGTGATACGTACACACATACATACACATTATATATATATATATATATATATATATATATATATATATATATTCTTCTTTATATATATATATATCTTTTCTAAAAACCATCTAGATTGATTTTGAACTTTTGAAGGTGAGAAGGAAAAATATGTTATACTGTATTATATCATACAATTGAAGCATATATTTTTGAAATGATATTAAAGTGAATTCAAATTATACTTTTCAAGTAATGGGCTATTCAAATTTTATGTTAATTTACCTGTTAATGATTATTAACTAATGCAACCAATCAAAGAATAGTATTTATAGAAGCAGCAAAGTGTTGATATCAACTGTTAACTTGGATTTAAATTCAAAGTTAAAAATTAAAATGAGAAACTGAATTCAAATAAATAAGGATTACAAACATTAAAAAATATTGTCTTTTTTTACTATAAAAAAACACAAAGTTTATTTTAATTTATATATTTGCAGTAATAATACCCGTGAAGATTTAAGATTTACCTAAAATATGATACTTTTTAAGCGATTTTAAGATGTTAGCTCATTTTCAGGTTTATTAAATTATCACTCTTCAGATTATTCTCTAAATGTGTGAATAGTGAGTAAAATTAAAATCTTACATTATTAATTGTTTAGGAGCCAGCGTGCGGATAAGTTATTTACTAACAAGAATTTAAAAGTTTCTTTGGTCAGCATAATTTGCTTGCGGAACATTGCGTGCAACTCTTTGTTTGGTCAAACTAATAAACTTATTTTTTTAACTTTTTGGTTATTTATCTCCAAATAAAATCCTGGTGTTTAAGTTTATTTTTACTTCATATGATAAAACTATTAATAACTAATTAATTGATTTTAGTAATGTCAGGTTATGCGCCCATTTATTTTGAATTGATTTTAATCCTATAATTTAATCACGTAGAACTCATAACCTTATATTTGCCACACTAGGCTCGTGCAGGCCACAATATTTACATTTGGTTAGTTAAATCAAGTACCAATAAAACTTGTTCAGCTTAGCATACATTTGTTGTCATTTAATAAATTAGTCATGCTCCCCTAAATTTAGTATTTTATATGCAATTCAGAACTAGTTGCTACATTACTCAAAATTGTTTGCCACCTAGTCTAACCTTACCTAAAATAACAGATGATAATTTGACTAAATCTATAGAGCTTGTTGCACAAAACATGTTTGTACTTGATTTATGTAAGCATAAGATTGAAGACATGTTAAAATAATCGTAACTTTGCTTATTGAAATTCTTTTACACGAAACTTTTCCATATTATGTCTGTTAATTTAGACTTGACATTTGTATTACTGCTAAACGGTACACTCTACAAAAATGTGTTTTATGTTTAACTTTTGTATCCAATGATACAATAGCCTGTTCTTGTTTGAACAGTAAAATAAACGTAATCAGCAAAGAAATTATATTGCATTGATTTTTTTATAAAGTAAACCGTTTGCTGTAAAAATATTAAATACATTAGAACATATAATTTATTATGTCTAATGTATTTAATATTTTTACAGCAAACGGTTTACTTTGTAAAAAAATCAATGCAATATAATTTCTTTGCTGATTACGTTGGCAGATCTAATCTTTGCTCACAAACAAACATGTATCAAGTACCTAATAAAATCAAATATGTACTACCTTTTATGTAATAGTGATTTAGATTGGATTAATTATAATTGTTTCAGCGTTGATGAAGGCTTTTGGTGATGTCGAACGATCGCCATTTTTAGTAATTAAAATAATTGGG
>JARJEC010090561.1:0-41530 GCA_030264575.1 Tachinus sp. AB-2021 | reverse complement strand
ATTTGTTTCGTTCTGTAAGTTCTTATATCAGTTCGTATTTTCTTTTTTACTAGGTTAATAATATCTCTATATTCTGGTGCATCTCGGTTGGTTTTCCTTCTCTCGTCCATTAGTTTTATAGTCTCCGGTGTTAATTTTGTTTCCCCTTTCTATCTTATTTTACTACAGACCATCTTTGATCATATTTGTATATTCTTTGTTATTTGTTCTGTGATTTCGTCTATGCTTAGATTTTGTGACTCTATAAGTGGCTTTAATATTTCCCGTACGTTTTTTTGGTACATAAAATAATTTAAATATTCCTGAAGACGAAAAATGTTTTAGGAAACGCATCATACGCAATTCATACCGATGGCAATACTACGGCAGCAAACAATAAATCGTCCTTAAGAAAGGTGCAGCTCTCAAATGATTGTGACTTTATCTCTTAATTAATTTCATTTTTGTTTAAAGTAATTTGTTTAGAAAAGAATAATATATCCTGCTATCGGATTAGATTTTTAATTATTTACATAACAAATGCCTTTGTTTTTTGCCTAAACAACAAGATAAAATATATTATTTTTTTATATCAATTGCACGGAAAAAATGATAACTAAAAAAAACTAATTCAATACAAAAGTAGTTTATACCTTAATTTATATGTATACAAAAACAATTTTCTTAATTTTGATTATTAAACACACAATCGTTTAAGTCCAGAGGATCAAAAACGCCTAAATTATAGATACGGCACGTCGAGCCTTAATCATAATTTTACTAAATTCTAAATAAATTAAATAAAATCAAATTTGCTTTAAAATGACATATTAATATTAAATTGATGCAATATTAAAAGTCATTTTTATATATTGTCTTTATTTAATTCCATAATAAAAATTTTCATTCTAAATATATGACATTTGCTTCAAAATGACATACCAATATTGAATATTACTGCAATATTTAAAAATTGAAATCTTTTACTTCTTTTGACAATTATTTTTATTCAAATATGTTGCCAAAAGTTTTCCTGCATTGACAGTCATCAACGTTTTGCATTCATAATAAATAAAATACAATCGAATTTGCTTCGAAATGAGATATTGATATTGAATATTGCTGCAATTTACATTAACGAAAATTTTAACAAATCTATTGATATTTTTGTGGCCCTCGTCGACATTTTTCATTCTTAATAAATTAAATAAAATCGAATATGATTCGAATACTCAATATTGCTGCAATATTGGATATTGGATATTATCAAAAATTTTGACCTCTTTTGATAATTGTTTTTGTTCAAATATAAAGTATACAACTCCATTTTATGGCATTAATCAAAACTTTTCATTCTTAATAAATGAAATAAAATCAAAATAACATATTAATATTCAATATTGCTGTAATATTAAGCAAAATATCACTTTTTTTTGACAATTAAATATATTCATTATAACATATGTTGCTATCAGTTTTTATTTAAGGTATATAAATTAATATTCAATATTGCATACGTAGAGGCGCACCGGACCCAGCTAGTTCAAAATAAACAGAACATATATCAAATGGTCACCTTTGACATAATAAGATTAAAATTCTCGTGTATTAAATTGGCGCTACAAAATTCATGACTATAACGATTTCCTTTATTGGCAAATAGAACAATCATAAGTAGAGCAATGAACTAAGTGAAACATAATTTGCAGGTAGCCACTGTCGTAAATGTTTCATATAGTCTGTAGAAAAAAAATTGATAATATTAACTATTATTATATTGATTGCGCTGCATAAATTGTTAACTTATTCATTTGTAAATCTGCATATTTGATGCACCTATCTATGCTTGCAATTTATGATTTCTTTTTATTTGAATAATTACTTCTAAAATAAAATAAAATTATAATGAAGAGCATCATTACAAAGACAAATGAAAGAGACGTACAAAAAGTGACTCTATATTTCCTAACCACAATATGGCATATACCGAGGGTGGGCAAACTACGGCTTGAAGGGCCCGTCAAGATATTTTGAGCGGCCCGCGAGCAACAAATAAATTACGAGTATTCATTTGGACAACTCCAAAAAAAAGGTCATCAACAATTTTTTTATTCCTGTGGCTCATCTCCCAAACTAAATTTATTATGTGACCATTCAGTTTAAAAGTTTGCCCACGCCACATTAGTGGTGCCATATAGAATACATCGGGTAGGGTCTTGGAATGGGCAAATCTGGCGCTACACATTGGTCAAGAATCGTGGCTAAGATTTTGACCAAGAATATTATGACCAATTTGACCGTCCACACATTGAAAGCACACGCACCGTGTCGAATTAAAGTTAACAAGTTCGGTGTAGAAATTAACGTAAATGCGTCACCGATTGCAGGCAAACTAAATCGTAAAAAAAATATTATTATTCAATATTTGATGTTCGAATATGGTGGAATTCATTATTCATTCTGAAAATTACAAAATTAAAACTCCAAATATAATAAGAAAAGTATTTGATTCAACTTATCTTATTCACAAACCATATAATATATATTTCGACATTTTATAATTTTCACAATGAATATTATTATTATTATTATGGAATTCCATATATCAAAATATGAATACAATCTATAATTAAATTTTTCTTTGCAAAATTGATATAAAAACATTGAAAAGTATTATTTCATTAATAAAATTTATTACATTTTTGTATCTCGTCGTACGATCCGAACAATGAATATCCGTCAGGATTCCGCGACTGCCTAAAATCACAAAGATATCCAGCATTTTAATTTATTGCCTCTATTTATCATCTTTGATGTATGGCCAAAAGACCGACTCAACACGGGCAGCTCTTTTGCGATGAAAATGCGCCTATGGCGGCTTAGCGACAAGTGCACGAAAATTTTATTGATTATGGCACTTGAACCCAAGTGTGGCAAATTGTGGCCAACAATTGACAATTTTACAAATTTTAGCCTTGAGGCCAATATGCGGATCCGGCATAAACCCATGGCCTCCAACCATTACAACATTGAATTTTGAGTCCCACCTGAGATAAAAATCTCGAAAACAAACAATCAAACAAAACAAATTGGAACATTACAATTTTAAGATGCAGTGAAAACTGACATAACAATCCAAAAGATTTAGATTCTTCACAAAAAATTTGCCTGTCTGTTTCATCAAAATTCATCCCATGGACAATTGGACTCCTTGGAAAAATTTTATTTTACGCCATTCGGCTCGAATGCGCTGGGGTAAACTGATATTAGAAGGGGCGATGTCGTGCTGCGGTTGAAGGAAACTTCTTCAATGGATCCAAAAAGCAATACAAAAAAATAAGTTTTTTGGATGAATTACAAAATGGGTTTTGAAAACCACCACTAGGCCCAAGCCAAGGGGGTTGGATTTTCATATCATGTTTGAATACATATCTTAACAATTTTAAGTTTGCAATTTATTTCGATTTAATCCGCTGTTGTTCTTAAAATATTTAACACAGACGGGACTTTCCAGATATCCTGTATACAAAGAGAGAATTCGCATTTTCCGAAATATTAGACCATGCAATAAACAAGCTTAGTTTGTGTGGATGGAAGAAACAGTACAGCCCTTACGTAAAAACAATCTTATAGAATCATTTTGAATTGAGAAAAAAAGTCTTACTCGAAAATTTTTTAACAATTTTAACTAATTCTTCGTAAATTCTACAGAAGTGTTTTTGTTATTTTTATGTTACAATGATATTAAATTCCTAATATTATCATTTAAATAATCATGTAATCAGTCATAAATTTTGTTTAAACACAAGTCAAAATTCATTATTGCCAATTAACTTGATTATTTCTAACTTGACATTGATTAGTCCCAGTTTAAAGTTGAAAAGGTGTAATTGTCAGAGACAAACTTTTAAAGCAATAAGCATTGACAACACACATACACACGCACATACAGCCACACACTTGAAAAATCTCGAGGTGGGTGGCAAATTTATAAAATTAAAACACAATATAATTTTTATTTCACAAGAATAGAAAAAAAATTATTCCATTCTGTCTTGTACCAAATATATACCGACTAAGAAATATTTACAAACAAATTGGACTAAAGAAATCCAGTTTTTTTAAATACAAAAAAATTAATGAATCTTTGTAAAAAGTAATAAATATAATGTAAAAAGTTTGGGAAAATATAAAGAAGTTTTGGAATTTAAAAAAATGTAACATAATTGTTCTAAAATGCCGAGGAAAAAAAACTCACTCAGAAATACCGAGGAACATCTATTTTGCATAAATAATTAAATTGAGAACTCAACTTATTAAAGGTTATTATTATAACAAAAAATAAAATAAAGTAGCGCAACTTTACTCTATATTTGATATTCTGCATTTCACAGCCAAGCATTTTTAATTAAATGTTGGCATTTATTCTCGCTCAACGTATAGTAGGCGTAATTTTAATTCGCATACTCGTGCATGTCGCCCCGTCCTACTAAGCCCAAATCGAGGACACTGACTTGCACCCTGTGTAGTACGAATAGTATTATGGGGGGCGGTTGGTTAATAACACTATCGGCCGTGCCCCCGGGCCTAGAATATAGAGTAGTAGGAGAGTAAAAAGCGACGCCCCGTTCAAATTAATGGGTCGTGTCACTGATTCATTTAGAGAGATGACATTTAAGGGTGTGTTTGATGGCTGATGTGAGGGACAGTGGGTGCTGGGTGGCGGTAGCGGAACCGACCTATATTTCCGGGAAAACTGGCAAATGCAGCTTAGTAAAACCCCCTATTGTTCCCCGGGGTGACGGGAAAGAAAGTAAGGTATGGCAGAGCACCGCGCCTTTTCCATTCCAGTTTTCTAGCTGTTGTCTTATCGGGCACACTTTCGCCCACCACCCCAAGATAAAAGAGCAGCACTCCCTCGAAGTTATTTTATTAAGCAAAGCATAGATGCTGACAGATTTCTTTATTTATTATAACACAGCACGTACTATAATAATAAAAGAATATATCAACTTGAAAATTAAGTGTAGTCTTGAGAATACAAAAAGAAAGTAGAGAATTGCCAAAATGTATTATTTTGGGGCGTTGTTTATAATTTAGTTCTAATTATGATTAATGCATACGTATATGGGAAATAATCAATTTAGGTATGGCCAGGACATCCTGTTGCAATTTTCTGTGCAAACTAATTATAGTGGATGTTATTATTATAATAATATAATTAGCTATAATGCCACCACATAATAGCAAACATACATAGCTTACACCTAATATATAAAATAAACCATTGTCGAAATAGAACAAAAAAGTTATTGTTGAATATTCATGTATCCGTGACAAGATTAATAACAATTTATTAAATTGAACGTGTAAATAATGTCAACATGTTACAAAATAAAAAGTTAAAAAACAATTCTTAAAACTTTAAAAAAAGTGTTTTTGAAGTATTAACATATATTTAAATTAAAAATATAAAAAAATAAAGGAGAAACATGCTAAGGAAATTTTGTTTTAAACCGAAAAAAATCAGACAATTTGAAAATCAATGAAAAATCTTTCTGAACAAAACGGGTCATTGAAAGGCCACTTTCACGATCAATATTACTGTCCATATTTCAAAATATTGACAATATTATTGATTGTGTGAGATCTAGTACTGATGTAATGATGAAAATAGCGATTGTTTTCCGGATATATCGTAATTCAAACATCAGTATTTTAAAATCGTGCCTACGCCTATGTCACTTTTGATAAACGTAACAAGTAATCCGTCAATTCGAATTGTAGATATAGGTATTATTGCTGATAGAGATAGATTTACTGAAGAAGGCTGAGCACCGAACAAAATAATTTTTATAACGTATTGTTTATGTTGTTGAGGATATTTTGGAAGACATAACAGTGACAGTTCACAATGACATTGATCACGTGGGTTTTGTTTTGTCTTTGAATAGTTCACAAAGTGATGGAAATACTAAGATACTTCTGTACTAGCTAGTGTCTGTTATAATAGTGAGGAAAACACTAGACATTTGGAATGACCGGGTAAGGTGGGTAATGGATAAGGTGATACTGATGCTCGATTATATGATACTGACAGTATTTTGAAATGTTAGTATTACTGACCGTGTAAGGGTCCTTTAAGGCCCCTTATACGATCAATTATACCTACTGTCGATATTTCAAAATATCCACAATATTGTTGATATATGAGGTCTAGTACTGATGGAATTATGAAAATAGTAAACTTCTTCCGGACATTCCGTAATCATCAGTATTTTAATGTCGTGCCCCCGCTCGGATGTATTAATATAGTTCTGTACTAGCCAGTGTGTATTATAATACTTAGTAAAATACTGGAGATTTGAAATGACCATCTAAGGGGGTGTAATTGATAACTGATCGATTATGTGATTCTGTCTTATTTTGGAATGTTAGTATTACTGACCTTATAATTAAATGTAAATAATCTGCGGTGGTATTACCTACGGCTGTAAAGCCATACACCAAAACCATATATGCTATTTCTCTTGGAGTAAAATTACCCATAATTGGTGGTTAATAAGGACCCTTACATGATCAATATTACTGTCAATATTTTGAAATATTGACAGTATTATTGCTCTTGTGAGGTATAATATTGGTGGAATGATGAAAATAGATACATTTTTTTCTGGATATTCCGTAATCCAAGAATCCGTATTTTAATGTTGTTCCTATGCCCACAAAGAGATAGAGATACTAAGATACTTTAGGACTAGTCAGTGTCTGTTATAATACTGAAAAAATACTTTATGCTTTAGAGCTTTAAAATGGCTGTGCAATGTGGGTAATGAATAAGGTGATATTGATGTTTGATTATTGTTCTGTCAGTATTTTGGAATGTCATTATTACTGACCGTGTAAAGGGACTTTATGATAGTTTCTCAAAATCAGACCATTTGATCTAAAAATTTAATACAGTAGTCACAAACAGAATATTTATTCTTTAGAACCCTGTAACTTTTTAAGGAACCATTTTGGTACTCATATATTAGGGTAATTGCTTTTCCGGAAATCGTCAGTTCTATGACACTGCGCATGAATATGAATTTTAACGAAAAGTCACTTTTGAAGACTTTACAAGACTATTTAATGATTTATTTATTAAAGTATTTGTTTGAAACTATAGTCAATAAAATAACAAACCTGATTTTTACTCAATGTAAAATATTATTCAATTAAAAATGTTAAAACTCCATTTTTTACGATTTCCGACAAAATAGTATTCAATGACCGCGAAAGGTCTCACTTGACTCCGAGTCAAGTGAGACATTGACTCGGAGCTTTAAAATAATCACCACAAACTGCCTTGTATTTCAGCATAGCCCCACCAGTAATGTGTCATCCTAACTTTTATGTAAATAACTATTATATGTTACTCACTTAACAATATTATTTACAAGTGCCCAACAAATAATAGTATACTTTAAACCCAGGTAAGTAAGTGCTCTCTTGCAGACTGCGGGCAAAGTTTACAAACCAAGATTTATAATTGCCCAAGAACTGCAAGGCACTTTCTTAGCAAGGTTTGAATACAATTTTTCCCCAATCGGCAGAATTTTTTTATAGAAAAGATTTATATTTCTCACAGATAAATTAGGCGGTTTTGATTTGACATTTGAGAAACTTCAAACGCAGCTTCTGAAATGTCATAAAAATCGCGTTATTTACATTTGTCCCTAGGTGTGATAAGTGAATTTTCACCTCAATTGAGTTGCTCACAGGCTACATTTCTAACCGGTTGTGGAAAAAATGTATTACATTCCACGCCAAGTAACAGGTTTAGCTGGCTCTACAAAACTTGCCGGCTCGTTAGTCATCTCTTCCTGTCGCCATTTGCCTCATTTATATCGACAAAACGGAGCGGATAAAAACTCGATCGGATTGAAATATTAAATCCACATTTGCATCCGCATGCGTTTATATCACAATTAATTCAAATAGGATCTCAACTGGATCCGGATTGACTTTAGGATTGCTATTGAGGTAAGAAAAGAGGCAGATGTAGTAAGTCTATCTCTGTTAGCCTCATGTAAAGGCCCGTTCATACTACTTCGGAATCGCGGAATTTTTACTGCGCATAAAATGTCCGCCACAAATCCAGTTCAACGATTTTATCTGGTCGTATTTTTTAAAGTAATTTGACGGTAATTTCGAACGTTTTAGTAATTTTCTAGTGTATTTTGTTTTTGCGTCGGTTTTACTAGCTGTATTTGATAATTAATTTAAAAATCTTATTTTATGGAACAATTTAATAATGAGGAAACATATTTTATATGACATAATATAAAATATGTTTTAATGTTTTATAATGAAATATTTGTATAGTATATTTTATATATTATTAAATATAATAAAACTGTAACCTCACTTATTTAAAATTTATCTGTTCAATCAAATAAAGTTGATTTATCCACAAAATGTTGAGATTAATCGAGCTTTTTGCGGATTCGTAGCGGCCATTTTATCCGCACAAAAAAATCCGGAATTCCGGAGTAGCATGAACAGACCTTAAGCCTGCCATCTTTGCAAAACTTAAAAAACAGATTTATTTATTAAATCCGCCATTTGGGTAAATCCTAAATTTCAATCAAGATTGATTTCCATCCTATCGAAACCAATCCAATCCGGTCAATTTAGTGGATTGCCCTTGACGTTTGCATCTAGCTTGCATGTTTATATCTGTATTTTCGATAGGATGCAGTCAATTTGAGCGGATGCAATCAATCGATTAATTTATATCGATTGCGTTACTTAGAACCAGTGCACTTATCGCTGTTATTCTTGCACATGTCCAATTTTCAAAGGTAATACAACCAGTCTATTGAATTAAATTTGTTTGATTTTGAGAAATAAATCTTGCTAGAAAATCGCCAGAGTGCGCTAGCGCGAGTGTGCAATCAAAATAGTAAAGATTAGTTCATGAAAAAAAAAACTTAAATATAGCTATTTATTTAAATATTAATATGAAATTTAGTTGTCAGCAATGTCATCCGAACATCACTGGCGAAAACGCAACGATAATCAAAAAGCTTTTATTTGAATTGGAATGAAATAATGACTTACACATAACATTTTATCAAAAAATTAAAAATGGCTCGTTATTGGTTTTTTTATGTTAAAATAAATACGCGGAAATTTGCCTTTTGCTCCAATCCCAAAAATATAAGTTTTTAAAGATAATAATAGACACAATAGACCATTTTGATTTGCATATTAGTATACTGTATACGAGTATACGGAGTATATACGTACATTTTGCAACAAAAGGAGCATTTCTAGTGTTGAACTTGACCTCGAAATATCTAGAAAGTGTTTTAAGCAGGTAGCGCAACGTGAAACATTGAACACACGGAAACATTTTTCCACGTTTATTTGTTGAATCAAGAATTATTAAAACAAGTATCAAAATAAATCAATATTTGAGGTTAATCCCAATCAATTATTTACAATGCAAATCCATAATTTCAATAGAATTGGTAATTTCACAAGTGCATTAATATTTCACGAAATACACATTTCGGAAAAATATCAATAAATTAAGAAACGGGTTATTGTAATTGTGAAAATTAATATTTTAATTTTAACAAACTTTTGTAAGGATTTTACTGTAAAATGACAACTTTCTAATGCTTCAATTTATTTATAGTTTAAAAGAATATGAGGTCATGTGAAATGCGCGATAAATGAAATGAAAACTCGTTGCATGTGATAAATTCGTGTATTAATTAATAATTTATCAACTATAATAATCTATGAATCTATATTTAGCAAAGTTACATAAATAAAATTCATGAGACTGAAAAGTGCATGAAATAATTTAAATAAACAAAAATTAAAAATAACAATAATCAAATAACAAAAATTAAAAAAACAATTGGCAACATTAAATCATAAAAGTGCCATAATAAATTAAGGTTATGTTTCATGTTTACAAACAGTAATTGTTGAAACATTGATACGAATATATTACACAACGGATATATACTATTAAAAAATGTACGTGTCGGAAATTAGTCATCGCAATAAACAATTCGCGTATAACATTGGTATAACTGTATATAATAAACTGTATAATAAACGATGATGTTGGTGGATACTTTGGCCTCTTACTTTTTTTATGTTTTTAACTCACCGGTAATTCTTTCACCTATTGTTTGATATTCATTTCGGATCCTAGCAATATGCATATCATTCAAAAAACGTAAACATTGACACTAATAACATATCACCGAATATTTAAATATTATTGAAATGTGTAGCTGCCTACTTTTGACGTGCACTTGAAATTTCGAAATCGGCGAACTGACAGATATATGACAGAGATAGGATATCAAATGACTGGAGTGAATGCGTGTGCGATTCGGCGCTGTCAGTGTTCCCCATCCATAGGCGTATCATTTGAATTTCTGGATCAGGTATCTCAATAATAAACAATCAGTCTAAAATTGGCATAATGTACGACAAAAAACATTATTACCAAATTTATAATTTTGAATAATTTAAATTTATAAAACTCTTCTTTTAGAATTCTGCAAAAAGGTTCTTGATGGTTAAAATATTTTATTAATGTTAAATATTATGTGCTTTTATAAGAGAGCTTTTTATTGGTTCCTAGCCATGAATAAAATTAACAAATATTCTACCCATTGCGACTTTGACCAATCAAAATTCGATGTATTGAAAATTTTATTTTTAATCTTCTCTAGAATACATTACTAGTTTCGGCTCCACTAAAGCCTTCTAGGGAGCCAAAACTAGTAATGTATTCGAGAGAACAAATTCATGATAAAAAAACATAGTAAATCGTTTTATTTCATTTTATTTTTACATCATTGCAAGTTGGCAACAGTTCTGCCGTAACTACAGCAACATAAACAAACCCTATAAAATTTGCGTGAAAATATTGAACTGAAAATTTCTTTAATTATTTATGGATAAAAACTTTCTTTATTAAATATAGTCTTTAACACAGTAACACTATAATTTTGTTTATCCACTATCTAACTTTTATACCAGTGGAGCAATTAGATCCAAATTCACATTATATATTATTTTAGACGTGGCAAACATTTATAAGTAAGTACGCCTCTGGTAAGTGGCGCCACTATATAACTTCTATTTCAATTTTGCGATTCAATTACAAAATTAATCAAGAATTATTCAATTTTGTTACCACTAATAGTATTCATGGTGCATGCGGTACGCTCAATATGAATTCGGCAAAAATGTAAAATGGTAAATGCACAAAACATTTCCCAAAAGAATTATTGGCAGCCACTATCACTGGCATTGTTGAATATTCACTATATTGTCAACGATCAACAAAACATGGTAGACAATCATTTACATTGAAAATCAGAAACAAAGGACATGAACTTGAAATTGATAATACATGACTTTGCCCTATTCTCCACTATTATCAAAAACTTCCAAAGCACACATCATATTGAATTTTGCAATTCTGTAAAATTATTTCCCATACATGACCGCAACTCAGTAGTGATTTGTTTAGCCATACATCTTGAAAACGGACAACGCGTTTATTTCAATGAAGGAAACGCATTGGCAAGAGCATCGGCCCCACCAAGAACAACTTTAACTGCATTTTTTGAATTTTGAAAATAACAAATCTGCCACCAGTAATATTTTCCACAGACGTATCAGATCGACTATATACAATTTATTAAAAACAAAGTGAATCGATGCCTCACTTATTTCCACTCCACATTAAATACACACTTTATTTGCAATATTATTGTCGACCTGCTTCTCAGCTAAAACGAGATTAATTGTGGCAAAAATATAAAAATGTTGTAAGCAAAAACATTTACATTTATTTCAAACAAATAATTGTGATCCGCGTTTAAAATTCACACCAGATATGTACAATAAAGCGTTAATTAAGATTGAGAATATATGCATGGTCATCGCCAATGAACCATTCAAGAAATTGAGAATGTCTTCGCCTAATCGACTGGCAAATGTTCTTTTCAACTGCAATTTGCAACGTAAATAATTATTTTATCTTAAAAAATTTAAAAAAATATTTAAACTAATCTACCAAAATTGCTACCAGAATAAAAAAGTGGAAAAGACGTGGCGGGACGCCTGGTTGTTATGAAACATCAAAATCCATTTGTCATACAAAGCTGTGCATTTTGATGCCCCATATTGTCACTGTCACTCAAACACGTTTGTTACTGTCACAAATATATTTTGTGCTTTCTATGCAAATTTCATGCTGGAATGCAAATATAAAAGTGAAGATAGCATCTTTTGTCTTAACGTACTATTAGGTGTTTCACATCAAAATAACATCAATTTACAAAATATTATGCGCGCAATTGCAGTTCAACAAGGCGGTTTCTTTTTCCTTAATGCGCCATTTTTAGTGCCATTGACATTGGCACAAATTTGCTCACAACGCAAAATTGCTGCAACTTTATTGTATTTAGTGGAAGGACTGCACTTTCCCCACTTAAATTGCCGCTGTATATTTATTTTTTTATGCACAAAACGCACAAACAAAAAATATTGTTTATGAATTAGTTTTATAATAACCATGATCTTGCTCACATTTGAAAATATAAAATTAAGTGGCTTTCAAAACGAATAAATTTTATTTTATATAGGTTTTTAAAATTTAAATTAAAATGAATTACAAAACGTAAATAAGAAAAATTAAAATTACACACTTGTGCATAAGCATAATGAATTTTGTAATGTAGCAATAAAGATTTAAAATAACAATGAATAAAAAATATGAAAACAAGGAAAATAAAGAAATTAATTTTACTGATACGGGGTATGGCGAAACAACGTTCACCGGGTTCCGCTAGTAAATAGATATAATTTGTAATATCATCATTTATATTTGGTGTACCATATCTAGTACGGCCAATCTCAAATGTTTGCAAAAGTTAAGCATCGTTATTCACGTTTAACATTTAGCTGGGCGGCCGTATAGAACGTCCTACCGTTATCGTTTGCTATTGGGAAGCAATTAATGGCGCTCTAGATATTGGAGGCAAATTTCTACAGTAATAGCTTTAACTCAATACACAGATATGTACATGAACACGGCTGAAGGACCTCAAGGCCAGTCGATGGCCACTTAGATAAAACTTAACAAACACAAAGACTACTACTACTACTATTAAACTCTATTTAAATTAAATTAAAGTAATTTGCACCCTTTTTGCTTGATTCGTTTGCTATTGGGAAGCAATTAATGGCGCTCTAGACAACGCAGACAAATTTCTAGAGTAATAAGTTTTAACTCAACACACAGATATGTATATGAACACGGCTGAAGGACCTTAAGGCCAGTCGATGGCCACTTAGATAAAACTTAACAAATACAAAGACTACTACTACTACTACTACTACTACTATTAAAGTTTATTTAAATTACATTAAAGTCATTTCCACCCTTTTTGCTTGATACGCATATACATACATACATCCATACGGATGAAAGACTTCTTGGTCGATAGTCAGTTGAACAAAGCAACAATGACTTACTACTACATTATAACAACAACTATTTTGGGACTAGTTCTTAAAGTTTTTATACAGTCAAATCTCAAAGAAAATGTCATTACAAATTTTGAAAGTCATGTGCATCATTTGTTCTTTATAATGCTTTTGACTGCGAACCAGTTCGTAAACAATTAAATAAAAGAAAAACAAACAAATTATAAAATTTTCCGAAAAGTCTCTTTTGCATTGACTATTATTATCTTGCTGCTCTATTTAGTCAGCTTCAGATTATTTTCTCCAAGCATTTCTCCTCAAAGATTGACAAAGAGAGACAAATTTATTTTTAATCTTTTAGATAGCTTAATCCAAGCAATCAAATAAATTGCTAAGAAAGCACCCATTCAACTTTATCGCTTGCCCTCTCAGCACTAAATCATCTTATTACCCAATCAAATCATAAATCAAAAGTCCATTTGTCTGGTTAGTTGAAATATCCAATCAAGGCTTAACAAAAAACCGGAGTTGACACGTCTTACTTAACGCGGTATTGCTTTGTAAAACGTTGCTAGGGTCTAACAAATTCCCATTATTCACAGAATTTAGTTCTTTTTATAACACGAGAGATGACGACTATAGAGAGGTTTCCTCCTTATTTAGACGACGCATTTGTCCAAAATTCCCAATTTCAATGCTTTTCGTAAATGAAAAAGTCACTAAATAGAAATAAATAGAAGGAAATATTCAGTTTTATTTAAGCATCTTTCCTTATTGTAAAAGATATTAATACTCATCATCCTCTTTAGGGTCATAACAATCACATTCTAGTTTAAGGTCTTGAAATAGAATCGGCCGTTGAATATTTTGGTCTACTTATTTTAAATGACGGCGCTCCAATCAACTTAGCCAGAAATGTTATCGATCTAGTTATGCATCACCAGATATTGCTTCTCAATGCCGCAGTGTGGTGCTCAAAGAAACCTTTGGCAAAGACCACTTCCCATAGAAACTACCAAGCTTTTAATTATCGGCAATTAAAAGTATGTTGGTTGAGGCTGCCACCAAATCTTTACAGAAAGTTATAGAGACGAGGAATGCGCTAATGCGGTTAATAGGAGAAAAAGATTTCTTGTCATATTTTGGATAACAGGTAAAATTGTTTATCTAATAGCTACCAGAAAAGCCATATCGGAAACCATTTTTTTCCCTTAGGGATCATAGTCACCATCATACGTCTGGTGGACCATCAAACGGTTTGGCAAAATTTTTCGCCATTCTTTTCCCGTCTACGACGATCAATGAAAATTTGATTTTGAGGCTAAGTTGGCGCCCTCGTTCGTACAGAGTAAAAGTATAAGTAGATATGAAGTAACTCATATTCCATAATTTGAGAAGCTACAACTAAAGTCAAGCAACGCCTATTAATTTTGTTTAACAAATTTATGAAAAAGGTAATATTTTGGACAGCTCGAAGTTGTTTAAGATTGTACCCAATTCAAAAAAACAACGCAACTGTATTATTTAACAGAACTCTACTGAAATGAGAATTGCGCGCCTAAACAAACCAATCATGTGCGTGAGTACATTCCCACACATAAAAGTCTAGCATTATTATAAAGCAAGGCGTTCTGCGGGTCTATGTCGCAGATGAAACTTTTGTCTTCCGTGTGTGTTGAGTACGAGCTGTGCAACGAGCAATGTAGATTTCTCCAAAGTTCTGGCAGTCAGTAGATACTTTTAGGCTAATTGCCATATCTTCTATATTCTACATACGGAAGAAGTCTAACTTCTTTTATTCTCCTGCCATAACAGGATTCATAAAGGGCCATAGCATTTCTTTGTATTGCGATATTATTTACTCACTGGGGCAAATGAAATTAATTTGTGTATGCTCTATCGATAATAAACGTGCGTTTGATAAAATATGTATTGCTATGCAAAGAAATTTTAGTTGACATGAACCTTTGTTTTTTATAAATAATAATTATTAATCTTGTTCCCGAGAAAAACATATATTTAATATAGTTGGTTATACTTCAGAAGAACGACGCATATCTTGTGCTTTCCACCATATATACACAAACTATTACATATATTGATGGCCACTTTCACGTTTATATTAATAACCCTCTGGAAGAGTTTAGATTCGGGCTTTTTGCTTTTAATTTAGAACTTGCGATAGACAAGTGTAAATATATAATTTTTTCACCACGTCAACGGGGTTTTCATCTAAATAATTTAATTCTCTCAATTAGCATCATGTAGCTTCATACAATTTTTCGGTGTGACGCATGATTACAAATTATCGTTTAAGCAACACATTAACGCCGTATAAAGCTTTTGTTTGTTTTGTTTAAAGTTTGCTTTTTATCTTTTATACTTCTGCAATAACTACTTGGGATATGCAGGAAAAAATTCAAAACAAGGCGTAGCGTCTTTGTTTAGAAGTCATGATTTCTACCCCATAAATGTACCGAAAACTGTTTGGAATGGGGGGAGGTATTGCCCTAGAATCCCTAACACAAGCAAGCTAATCAACTTGCTTGATAATCAACAAAAGTGCGTTCTCCAAATTATTTCTCCCTACAAGTCAATTATTTTCAATGTGTGTAAATTATTGTTCCTTTTTTTATAATGACTTAAGTAAGTACTGAATCGGTGATCAATTCAATATTTAAAGAATTTGCCGATGAACACTAGCAGAATTGCACTCTGATTTTTAGAGATACTGTATATGTCATATTTGTCCCGTCTACGTTGTCCCAAAAACATTTATAGACACCCTTTTTCATATTTTTATTAAAATACCGTATTCTAATATTTACATTTAAAATAGTAGCCAATAAAACGTCATTGTTCATTAAACTGTTCAAGATTTAATATAAGTGATTGCATTGTGCCATACTGGTATTACTGTATTATATATTCCCTATTGCGTGTCTGAAACTATGCTATTTGTTATATCAAATGTTGTACAATTTACTGAAATACGGCAGTTAGTTTATTGGCTGTTATTTTAAATTCAACCAATGGAATTTTAATAAACTGTACAGCTTTAGATAAATGTAATCATGTAATATATTTTTGTGCCGCTCTAGTAAAATTAGCTTGGTGCGTAAATAAAGTTGCCTATTATTTAAGTACATTTTAATAGTAATTAAGTCATCATGAAGCTAGCAGTTTTAGCATATTTTGAAATATGTACATTTTTATAACCTATCACAGTTTGTCTGACAAGATTTAAAAAACGCGGTAAATGTGAAATGAAGTGATTACATAATTCCAGACATTTATAGACACCCTACAGAATGAATATGTGTCAAACAGGCATAAGACCAAATTTGTAGAGAATTTTTATTTTCTGTTTTTGTGACATTTGATCTTGAATATTTTGACTCGCGTACACAACAATATGTGAGACTTTTGAGATAACTTATATAATGTCAAAACAAAGATTTATACAAATGTATAGCATATTATCTTTCATTTCAAGTGTATATCCCCATTTGATTGAACTATTATTTTAATGGCATACAGTGAAACATCTCTATATTGAATGTCAAGGGGCACCAAATAAAATTTGAATTAGGGAAAATTCAAATGATANCGGGTCACAACCCAAAATTGAGTGGCGTATAAGAATAATATTAAAATACATTTCTAAAAATATTTTTCTGACTTTGTAGGAGGTGAGCTAAAAAAAGGTGGCCGGCAAATTTTTCATAAATTAAAAAGAGTCCTGTTTATTGTTATATACTAAGATATGGGTCATATTATTATTTCTTACAATTATTTGAATTGTTACTTTAAAGGTAAAAAAATGCTAGAAAAATGCTGTTAAGGTTGTCAAGAGCAAATTTGGCGACATGAGTTTATCGGTAATTAAACGATTTGTTGTCATTATTATTTAGAAGGAGAACGTGATTTCAAAATTAATTGGTTTTAATGGTTTCTATTTATTTTATTTTTTAAGTTATTGTAACATGACTAACACAACTAACACAACTTATGGGCACTTATTTTACACAGAATTGAGTATTATATTTTTTCCAACTGCGTGTAAGGAACTGTAATTTCAATCAGAATCGCCAAACTCTACAAAAGAAATGCAATTTCGGTCAACAACAACCGACGAAATTTGTATTTGTCATCATGAACCAACCAGCCGAACCTACAAAATCAATTTTTTTCAAAATATTTGAATAAGGTTTCACTACGCGTTAAATATATTAGTAGAATAATTTGAATTAATAAAGTTCAAGTTAAAGATATTTTACCGATCTTTAAGAAGCAAGCAACAAAAAAAAATGTCGTTGATAGCTTTTAAGAAAATCTAAATTAATTTTGTGACTAAATTTCAAATGACATAATGACTTGACATAATCTAAAATTGTCAAAAGAGCATTACATTTGACGCAAAATAATTAAATAATAATTAAGACAAAATAAATCGCAATTCAAATCTTTTACAGTACGCCACTGGTTTGACTGTTTCAGGTAAACTAAAGTGAAGTTTGTAGAAAAATAATAACTGTCACCCGTCACTGCCTCATGGTATTTTTGATAAATTACAACCTAAAAACAACAATAAGTTATTAATAAGAATATTTAAGAAATGTAATATTTATACATATAAAACTACCAAGCAATGAATTTCTACGAAATATTACAATGCCCAGAAAACGCAACACAAGATAAACTCAGGGAGAACTATCTTCGCTTAGCTAAAGAATTTCATCCAGATAAACAGACACAAAATAGTGCTATTAAAAAAAATACGGAAAACTTTATAAAATTGGACGAAGCTTGGAAAACTTTGAACGATGTGAATAAACGAAAGTCTTACGATAACATGTTGATGCGAAATATTGTCGAGGAAGATGTTTATATTGAAAGAAACGTAGCCCTTTCGGAAGTTTTAATTACTGATATTATTTGTCGTTGCGGTTCATATTTTATAATCGACGTAAAAGAATTTGAAACTGAAAAGGAAGTTATTATAGGATGTGAAGATTGCACCAATCACATATTGGTTTATGCAGATAAATCATAACGGTAATTATTAAATTTAATATAAAGAAATAAAATTTGTATATATTTATTTAATAAATGTTTTTTAAAATTATGTTTTCTTTTATATTACTAAATTCAGTTTAGATCAAACTAGTTTATAGTGAGTTGGTATTGTTAGATCAGATAATAAAACTAAATTATTGTAGTGAACATGTGTTTTAGATCAGTGATAATTCTATTACATTTAACATTTGTATGTAGTTTAAATTTACCAATAGTAATTAATACATGGGCTTTTAATGATTCAACACAAGCAGGTAATTAAGGTTATATTTTTTTATTTTTCGGGTAATCTTTAGTTTCAAAGTTCAGATTTATGCGGCCTTTATGACAGAACAATATATATTTTATAATATATATAAGAACAATATATATTTAAATAATAATATTTTATAGGTAGTACATAATTATTTAGAAATTTTATAATTGTTCTTGCATATATTATACTATTTACAATCAAACTGTAAAGTTAATGTGTTATCAATGGCAGAAACACATTTATTTTTGAAAAATAAACATTATAAGCTTGTTAATTTTGTTTTTGCTGCAATTGCAATAAATGATCAATCTAATTTTTCGTTTATGAAGTCGAAGTTAAAAGAAAATATCATGGTCGCCCTTGTGCGTAATTGAAGTATGGGCTCATAGAACGTAACTCAAATGTTTTACAAAATAGATGTTTTTGCAAAATAACATTGTATGCGTATGGATATATAATACAACTGCCCAAAATAAGATCACTGTCGATTTAAAATTTTTGATCAATTAAATAAAGTATTTAGTTTGTCGTTTTGCCATTTTCCACGTTAGAAGCTTGGTTTGTTTTGTGCCGTAAGACGTAATGTAAATTACAACGTATTTTCAGATTATGTTTTAATTATTGATGATTGGTTGTTGAAATTTTTAAAGTTAAACTTTTGTAGCACGGCAGTGTGTCGGTGAAAATTAAAATATTTCAGATGAAATACCGTTGATGGGTTACACGCAGTGAGTGAATATGAATGAGACTGTGCGTAAAGAAAAGAGTGATAGAACTACGATTTTATATGGGGTTGCTCTAAATAATTTATATATTTAGATGTTTGATCAATTTCTTTAAAAAAAGGCTTACGATTTTATGTGTTTTATACGGGGTTGTTGTAACTAATGAAGATATTTACATATTTTATATAAGATTGTTAAAAATAATGGACATATTTAGATATTTTATGAATTACTTACAAAAACTTTAAATTTTATATACTTTTATTATTCGAGAATTAAGAGCATGCAAAAATTAATTGAGAATAATTTTCTTATGGGAAATAGGTTTGAGACACATAAAAAGATTACCCTGGTATAAAATCAACCTCGTGTGTATTACAGGTTATTAATATATGATTTAATATATAATGTATTACTTACGAAATAATGCTTACAATATTGTAATTATACACATTTTTGTGTAAAGTACAGGTTAATTGACAGATTCATGTTAGATTGACTTTAAATGACATTTATGTCACAGAATCAGACGTTTATTTCTGTAAAAGCAAGATGCAATTTTATCGACTTTTACCACGTATTGATAGCCAGTTTTATCATAATGAATCAATCCTATTGATTGATTTTTTGGTTGATGAAATAAGAGTGATTTAATCACGGCAACATTATCTTAGCATCGCATAGTTACCAATAAGAGATGTGCGTCATAGTAAATTCAAATAATATCTATCATATTTGAAAATTACAGTCCGTCAATATGAATTTAATAATAAATAAGCGGTTGAAATGGAAAAATTATCTTGTCATGCCAAATATAATCTCACGGTTGGTTTGTCGATAATTTTTTGTAAATGAAACTCATTCTAATACCAATTGTTGTTTGGTATTAGATTTCGTGACTTTTATAAAAAATTATCGATAATACGCTTGTTATATTACCTATGATCATAAAATAAATCTGAAAATTGTTTAATAAATATATGCAACTTTAAATACATGTTGTAGTTAAAGTTGCCTGTCTCACCTACTACTTATACAGAGTGTCCCACGACAAAATGTGTAGCTAATAGAATAAATGATTATTTTATACAAATCCAAATATAAGTTTTTGATTGGCTTAGACAGGCTTAGACAAGAGAATTGATAACCGTCAAACATGGAATTATTTTTATGTTTTTCCCAGTGACTTTTGTGATGACATTACTGACAATTACATCGGGCGTAGTGAGCAAAACAACAAGTTTCATATTAATAACCAACAATATTTAATTATCAGTTAAGTAACCTGTAAATTTAGCAACACGTATTAGTGTGATGTGACATGTGGTGTTAGGGATGGGCAATATATATATATATATATATATATATATATATATACATTGATGTTTACAAAACATCGATTTGTTTGTTTCGATGTTTGAGGTTTAACAATCGTTTTTTGTTTTTTACTGCAACTGCATAACGAATTGTCAATTTGTGTTACCTTTTTTCAGATTTCTTCACATATTGTCATCGACACGGCAACATCATATATTTTGGGTATTTGATATTAGTGGAATCAGTTTTTTCTGCACAAACTGGTCAATTTAGTTTTCTTGGTTGGTCAAAAAGATCGCTGTGCGATGTAGAATGGAACAGTGCTTTTCGTAAAGCAAACGTAGCTAAAAAAATGCGTTCTGTTGTAAATTTAGCAATCTGAGTTAAGCGGTATTGGTGTGGCGATGACGATATTAATAATATTCGTATAAAAAGGATGGCGTTAGTGACAAGTGTATAATTTTTGTGGCCACAGGCTGTGATTCAAAACGAATTATGCACCAAGTTGCTGAACGAGTTTTGCTTTTTAACCCTTAATGATTCGTAAACAAGAAAAATAACAAGTACTTTATTTTCTTACATATATTTTTTTAATTTATTGATTTTTGGTTTATTTTCTTTATTTTACGTTTTGTTTTATTTGTTATTTTAGATATTGTTACGACTAAGCAATGGTTGTTCTATTTTTGATTTTATCTTGTTAAATATAAAACAATTTATTTTTAGCATGGGAATATATTCAAAAGGGACACACTGCAATTGATGCATTAGAAGAAGGATGTTCAGTTTGCGAACGGTTACAATGTGATGGGACCGTTGGCTATGGAGGAAGTCCAGATGAAAATGGAGAAACAACTTTAGATGCTCTAATATTTGACGGGTAAAGTATTATTCCTTTATTCTTGGTTGTATATTAACTATTCATTCTAAAAATTATAAAATTAAAACTCCACAAATATAATAAGAAAAGTATATATTTCAACTTATCTTATTCACAAATCATATATACATTTGGACTTCTATGTGTCATTATCAATTGCATAATATTTCAACTTATCTTATTCACACATAGATGTCGAAATGTATATATGATTTGTGTATAAGATAAGTTGAAATGTATACTTTTCTTATTATATTAGTGGAGCTTTAATTTTATAATTTTTAGAATGAATATTGTTGAATTCCTCCATATTCAGACATCAAATATTGAAGTATATTAACTAGTCTTTTTAAACTATCTCCGTAGTAGAATATAAACAGCATCTTAAGATACGATTTCCTAAACGATATGTTTTAACAACAAAATTGATATTTGATCAACAAAAAAGATTTGAACAGCACTCGCGCGGAATATGCTTCTAGTTTTTCGGTTGTGGACTCAACTTGACTTCGTACTTTCGCTATAGTACAGAGAAAATCACAGTGAAAACGTGAAATTACAAATTACAAAAGTACAAATAACTTTACTGTGTGTGCAATACTAAGAGGGTTTACACAAATCTTCGAAGTATGTTAGAACCATAAAAAGCTTATTTTATAAATTTTAAACTATTCAAGTATATTGTAATAACAACAGGTAATTTCTAGAAAATTTCTAACGTTTGTAGAAATTTTTGACAAACTACGGGGTTCTTTAAAAAAATTTTAATAACATAAATGTTTAAAAAATATTTAATGAACTATTTCTTCAGATTATTTAGTTTTGTGACCTGGCCAGCTACTTATCAAGAAATTGGATCTTAAACATTACATTTGTGATTATATTTGTGGAAACATCTAAGATAGATTTAATGTCGAAGTCTTATTAAAAAATAGCTGGGTGGGAGGTTACTACTATACTACAGTTTTAACTATTAACTATTGGTTTTGATTATTTATGTTTGCTGCAATTAATTGTCTATTATCTTTTCTTTTACATTGCTCTATGATGGCTCGGCAGCCATCCCCAGTTGTCGACATCATAGAACAATGTATAATAAAATGCCGAGAGCCACGCATCGCTGTTGATCTGCTAAATTGGCGATGCTCTTCACTATCAGGAACGATAGCTTCTCCTACAGTATGAGGCTTTATTCGCAGCCATTATTTTTGCATATAACGTGAATTTTATTTAATACATTATCAATACCCAATGTTTTCTATAAACTATAGATATGTGCACCCAAAAATAACCTCACTCTCAAAAGTCGTTTATGCATAAAAAATGTTAGGTGGTAGTGTGAAGTTTGGGTATCAAAGAGTTAATTTTTATTATTTTTATACTAAGTAACCGAAATCCGCTTTGTAGCACTTCAAATTTATATATTTTTATTTTTGTTTAATTTGTAGAACTACTATGGACATGGGTGCAGTTGGGGCTCTCAGAGAAATTAAAAACGTGATATCTGTAGCAAAACATGTATTGCAGCATACAGAGCATTCAATACTTGTTGGTAACCAGGCTACACAATTTGCCGAAGAAATGGGCTTTAAAAGAGAATCTTTATCTACCGAAAGATCGAAGAATATTTGGAAGGAATGGAGGAATAATAATTGCCAACCAAATAATTGGAAGGTATGATTTAGAAGTTACATGATATTATTATTCTTTTTATTATGCGTTTGCTATAAGCAAGATTGTTCAATCCCAGCTATTTTCATTTTGTTTTATTTGATAAATTTTGGTAGATTTTTTGATTATATTGAGACATAACATACCATTATGTACTTATTGTATACTTTTAGCGGTTACATATTATGTCAAAATTTTAGTGGTGAATTTAGGACGAACGAGAAATATTAAAGAAATTATATGAATATACTAAGACTATGAAAATATATATGAGATTGACAGGATGGAATGTAAAGAAACATCCAATAGTATTAGGAACTCTTTTAGTAGTATTAGGTATTAAGCTGGTATTAGTATTGTCCTTTTAACTGTTTGTTGCAACTTTTGAATGAATTTTTAAATATGTATCGATATTCATAATTTTACTATGTAGAGACGACGTCTTATAAGTTAGTTTCGGCTTCGGCTTTGCTTGTTGGGGAACGCTTGCTTGCGCAGATTCATCAAAGCTAACTGCTATGCCATATATGTGGGAATCGGACGTTTTATCGCCCTCGTTTCATTGCCAGCCCCAGACTTATATGAAGAATAAAATTAGAAGCATATTTTGTTTGACAAATTAGTAGAAAGTATAATATTTTGTTTTAATACAAACATTTAGGGATGGAAAAAAATAGATTTACTGTGATGTATCTATTATTTTGATTAAAAATTGTGAAGTTTAGCATAAAGCTTGGCATTTACTGATATTCCGTATGGATTGGTGTGGCGCGTCAGCACTCTAATGGACAAAAGAACTAAAAATCATATCAAGATTTTTTATTCACTATTTGGCAGAATGGAACGCGCGTGAAGTTAATGCTCAAATTAAAGCAGCTTATTTGTTTAATCTATGATTTAATCTTACAATTTCTGTAAACATTTTATTTTAAAATAGTTGATGAATAGATCTATGATTTTATAAGATAGTGTAAGCACGGAAACAGAGTTATGGCGTCTGCACAACCGCTCAGGAACGAGAACAGTACAAAAAGGAACGGGAACGATAGACTTGAAATATATGTATTTATATGTAGGTACGCACACCAAACTAACGTTACAAGGTAGCCCGAGAACAGAACAAAAGACTACCGGTTTTGTTATGCTCTGGGCAAAACCCAAACAAATATGCGCTGGTCTAGTGTTTACGGGTCTATGATGACAACTGACAATAAAATTTTACTGATAAACTTGCTGCATGTTCTTCTCTTTTTTAACGACTCAGTACTAGTTTTTTTAAAATAAATAAACCTATATTTTAACCATAAGTCACATAAACGGGAGCGCTTGTTTTGTTGCGATTGAAAAACTATTATTAGTATTAAACATTTTCACAGTAAACGCACTATACCGATTTTGACTATTTAAACCTGCCTCTCGAATGAGCCATCCTATGCTCTAATGGCAGTTTTGAAAAATTCTGCCATGTATACTTAACAACCAGGCTGACACAAAGAGGGTTCAGTGTTTCCTACGGAATCCCTGAGTATTTATCGGTCCCGCGCTTGCTTACATTGGACTACTAAATTGTATACAACTAGAATGCTTTCTCTACTTTCAAATTGTCCAGGATTTTAGAAAGATACGCTGCTGCATACGATGTATCAATTTCTCGCTTTCGCGCAGTGTTTCAAACATACAGCCAGCGTAGTTTTATTATTTTGGGATACATATTTAACAATTCTCGTTTGACACACTGTGTCAGAGTGAGAAATGGATACATCGCACAGTAAGCACCGCGTTCTAACTAATTGAAGCTAGTTATTTCTTTACCAGCGACGCTTACGATATCATTCCTGATATTTTAGATTCAAATAAGCCAAGAACAAATTAGCTATTTTATCAATAGATATTAAGATAATAAACTCTATAAAATTTGACTACATGGCTCACTAGACAAAGGCGAGGCGCTACGAGGTTTCTGGCAATTTATTGTTTGCATTGGTTCTTATAAGGTATTGCACGGTAGCGTGGCGATATGAACCCACTGGCAGAGAGTTGTTGGCAATTCTCCATATAATTTTTTTATTTGTATAATGTATAATGTACCCAGCATGTACCTTTGCGTTTCCTTATTTCATTTTCCAACTCTTCACATACAGAAGCAACTATGATACTCTCATATTTTATTGACCCTGCGCCTTTTTTGAACTCGGCGCCTCAGAAGCTTGCATCGGCTCTGCAATAACAACAAGGCGGTCAAAGGTATCATGTCACACTAAAAATTTATTAGTTTGACGCAAGTGTACGTGTTCTAACGTTGAAAATATTAAGTCTTAAAAAAGCTTTTAGAACTTAGTGTGGTGGCCTCAACAAGTCGCCTTTGAGAATAATTTGTGCACGGCATTTGCTTTTCTTCTCTGTGCAATTTCTGATGTTATGTGTCGTTGGGTTTTACTTGAGGGGTGCATTCAACCTTACGGAAATGTCACACAGTCCAGCTGCGATAACGCAATGCTTTTCTCGGCCCCTTTGTCCTTATAATTTTTGCTATGTTTTTATCTTATTCCCTTTTGTTTATTATTACTTTTATTATTTTTTCTTTCTATTCATTTTGGTCCTCTTGACGTTTTTGTGTTTATCAACATTTTTTGTTTCATTACCTTTGCAAAATTTGTTAGTACAATGATGATGATTGTTGAATTTTTTTTTCATTGTTTTTCTATCCTTCTCTCAAGCTCTTCAATTATTGTGTGTTTTACCTCTCATGTTTGACTTTTCTTGGCAGAATATTCAACTTGCAGTTTTTTAATTTATTGTTTCAAATATTTTTCAAAAACTCATGCTTGGTTAGTATTGTGTGGTACAGTAGCACGTTTCAGTTTATTTACCAATTATCATTTTTTCAGTATTAGTTTTTTTGTCAATTGAAGACCTTGGCAACAAGGTTATTAGTCACATCTCAAATTTTAACGATTTGCAATTTTTAAATTGAATCGAAGTTGTGAAATATGTTAGTATCATATTATAATCTCCTTATATGTTTGTTCTGTTAATATTGGAGTACCCAATGAACGTGTAAAAACAATTGAAAAGTATAGATTATTTAATATTTGATTTCTAATTTGCATTAATCAATAAATTCCAATTGTGGCTAATTGCCTTGTTGCCCCGAGGTCTTCATTTTCTTCTATTTTCTTTGCTCCCCTGTCTGTGCCAATTCTCAATCGCCTTGGTTCTTTGCTTCATTTTGATTACTCCCTTGATTTATTATTTTCTTTGTTTTATTTTGAATACACCACCAAATCAATAGGAAGTGTAACCATGAGTGCATCTACTGCATCTTACAAAAAGGTCTTGTAGTTCCTTCAATATCATTTCTATTCTTCTTTGTCTTTAATGTTTGAAACTTTCCTTCCATCCAGTTGCTATAAATATCGTTTTGAGATATTTAATGTACCTTCCTATGTTTATTATTTGGACCCCAGTTGAATTATTTAGTTCCACGGTTATTCCCTTTGTTAATCCAGATCTATCCAACCTTTTAGTTCTCATCTATCTTTATTGTCTCAATTGCTAAATCCAATCTTTGCATTAATACTTCAATAATATCTATATTTCTACCCACCAGAGCCACATTATCTAAGGGATCCAACCACTTAAAGAACAAAATTTTAGTTTATCTTTCAGATTTGTAACGCAATATGCCATTAAAGTTGATTAATATAGAATATGGAATTAAGGTAGACCTTTCAATTTATTCTCAATAAATATTTATTCTATTCTTTAGGTTATTATACATGAAAATCTCATAGTAAAGAAAAAGTTTATATAAAAATATCGTTTTTAGAATGTCCAACCCGATAACAAAGAGAATTGTGGTCCTTACCAACCCCTATCTGAAAATAGTATACGATATAAACATTCAACATACGAGCACAGTAACGTTAACTACAACAATCACGACACCATAGGAATGATTGTTATTGATGCAGAAGGCAACGTGGTAGCAGGTACATCTACAAATGGCATGACACATAAAATACCTGGGTATGCAGATTTATAAAATATTAAAATTGTACTTAAACATAGAATACATGAGAAAAATTAAAATATAAATTATTTTTCATTTATAATAATTGACAATATGATTTCATTTTGGCAATTAGTTTACAAGCTTCTTTTAGAATCAATACTGATTTATATCTTAGAGTATATTAGTATTATAATAAATTTCATTCGTAGAAGAGTTGGCGATTCTCCGATTCCAGGCGCAGGGGCCTATGCCGACAGTGAAGTTGGTGGAGCATCGGCTACTGGCGATGGAGATGTTATGATGAGATTTCTGCCTAGTTTTTTGGCGGTTGAAGAAATGAGAAAGGGATACTCTCCAACTGATGCAGCAAGAGTCGCTATTGGCAGGATTGTTAAGAAGTATCCCAAATTTTTTGGTGGTGTAATCGCTGTCAATAAAAATGGAGATTATGGAGCCGCCTGCAACGGAATGGATATATTTCCATACACAGTTGCTAATGCTGAATTAGGAAAAGCTACTGTGAAGAAGATAATGTGCAATTAATTAATATCATTCAAATAAATAGTGAATATTATTACCAAAATATTTATAGCCATCCCCTTTTTGGTTGCTTTCTTTTATTAGATTCTACTGGGCTACGCGAGCCTGATGCATGTTTTGGACTATTTTTTCTATGGTTTGTCGCAACTTTTAAATCATCTTTGACTTTTTCTTCGGACGATTCTTCAAATTCTTGGGTGAGATCTACCAAAGGTACTTGTATATTTTCTTTTGTTTCCGTATTATCTAGGGGGTTCATATTATTGTCACTGGATACTTGATTATCAAGAATTAATTTTTCTTCTGATAATGGAGATCCTTCATTTACAGATGGTACATCAGTGTCGGTTATTGTATCCATGCTACATCCAATTTCATTTTCTTCTTCTTCATCATCATCGTCAGTTGGCATATTTGTTATTTGTGAAAATGCTTGGTTTATAATAACTTGTGGGGTTAAGTGTTGATTTTTGTTTAAATCCATGACGGAATTCACATGATCTAAAAACAATTAAAAATTAATACCTAGATAATACTTAGGATTATTTGACACTGTGCAGTTTTATTCTGTACAAACATGTTTGAAGTGAAACTTTTATAGCGAGGCAGTGAGTCCGAAAAAATGAAACGGTAAGTAAAACAATTTGGGAAGAGGGGGTATACATGCAGTGTGTGAATGAAAATGAGACTTTGGACGTGTGCGGAATATCCTCTCTATACATTAATAATAGAGAAATAGAGTTACGATTTTATATATTTTATACGGGGTTGTACATAGTTAATTAAAAGTGGAAAATTTCTTGCAAAACTCTCGATTTTATATAGGGTTCAACATAGTGGACATATTGAAATATCGATAAATTTCTTGCTTAAACTTATCGTTTTGTATACAAATTTAATACAGGGCTATTCAAAATATTGGACATATCTAGATACATGATAAATTTCGTGTAAAAACTTTTAATTTTATATATTTTATACAGGGTAGTTTAAAAGAATATACATATATTTCATGAATTTCTTGAAAAACTTTCAATTTAAAGCAGGGATAATGAACATATTCAGATGTTTGTTAATATATTTTCACTATTTATTGTTTTTACTATTTAGTTTTGGTATGCTCAATTTCTACCATGCGTTTCAGAAGTTTCACTTTGCTTATAATGGTGATGCAAGCGCACAGTGGTTTTTTGTATCAGCGTTTTGTTATTTTAAATTTTGCAATAAGAAAAGTGTATAAAAAGTTTTTGCAGAGTGTTATAGAAGCATAATAAACATTGATATACATATTTTTAGTTTATAAAAAATTCATATAGAATCTAATTATAACAAGGTTTTTTTTTAATTATAGTTACCTACACTATCTTTTCAAAGTTTTTGTTTGATAAAATAAAAGATAGGCCACGTTTACATGCAATTGATTGATTAAGAAATTAAATTACATTTTATTGCCAAAGTTATTAAAAGCCAATGAATTAGTAGTTGATTAAAAATGGAATAGTGAGTATTTCGTGTAAAACTAAAAAGGTACGTAAGTATTTTATTCAGATACTTTTGTGCTTTCAACATAGATAGTGAAGAAATACAAATGAACAAAATCTTCTTTTATTAGTATATATAGTATAATGTCAGAATATTGAGTTTGTAGGTTCAGAAAGGATTTTAAATACATACTGTAACTGTTATTGTTTGTGATGGATACTTACTTTATATAAGAAATTGTAAATATTATATCGTATAGATTAGATATTAAAATCGAGTGACGAAATGTGAGTATGAAAAAAAAGTGTAACTAAAAATGCTGCAAGAATGTGTATTTGTTATTTGACTAGTGACTCTTTTTGCTTTGAGATTGGCACAAACTGAGGCTGCTACTACAATGGTCGTCAATTATTTGTCTGTAGTTTGTTTCGAACTGAACAATAATGCGATTTAAATCTGGCATAACAAAGTGAAATTATACGATTGCACAAGTGATTATATGTGGATTCAGTGGTTAATCATCCTATATGTGCTTAAGTAAATATAAAGTGAATTTTAAAAGGTACTTATAGCTCATACCTGCCTTCATATTAGTAATAAACGTTTACTGACATGTTTGATCCATATTTCAAGTATTTCTGGTGCTTGAACAAGGTGTCCCGTAACCAAGGGGTCATAGAATAACTGGAGATAGTAAACGTTCAAATCTATCGTTTCAGCTAAAAATGTCTTTTCTGGTTGACGATGTACAGGGTGTTCAATGTTAAAATTTATTTATGAAAATATGTAATTATTTGAAAACGGCCGAATGGATTTGAGCAAAAAAACTACTACGTGAATTTAACTAGCACTCTCTACGATGAATCGGAATATAACTATCAAAATCATATTTCTCATCTTAAAAAATTAAAGTAACCAATTTTTCTGCAATACGTTCATGCGTTTCAAATTATTACATATTTTTATAAATAAATATTAACATTAAACACCATGAACATTTTAAACGAGTAACATTTGACTAATACATTTTTATTTGAAACGGTATATTCTAAGGTCTACTATTTCTTGTTGCTCCATGACCTCTTCATTAAGGGACATCTTGTATAACTTAGTACTACTTTAGGTTTAATTACTCCTCTATAACGGCAGAGTTACGCAAAAATTATCTGTCACTAACTGAAGTTTATTTCTAGAGTTGTTTGCAAATGTTACACAAAAGTTTTTTTCTCCATCTTATGTTGTGATATTCGATGTTTTAGCTGTTGATTTGGTAATGGTTAGGGTTTCTGTGCTGTACGTCATTACTTAGACATTGGTTGTAAATCTTTTTAGGCTTAACTAGTAAAGTTTAGTGCATTACTAAACTGATCATTCCCTGTTCTTTACAATTTAGTTGTTTGGCTGTCTCTTGATTTTGATTTTTATCGCAAGCATATTTAAATAATATAGTATATTAAGACCATTTCAATTTCAGTGTAATTTTTGTTAACTGACCTAGTACTAGGTTGGTCATTAACCTCTTTTTTAAATAATTTATCATTAATCTAATTTTGGGCTTTTCTCTAAATTGTCTGCGGACAATTGTCAGTGAATCTTCTGTGGCATCGACATTGATAACAGTTTGGTTCCAGTTTAAAACTTGAAACGGTAATTTATATATTTTTTGGATATGGTATTTCCTTGTCTAGCATTTTGTGAGATTTTTAATGCTTTTGTTATTGTGTCTCTGTTTGTGTGAAACAATTGTGACTGGTTCTGTCACATCTTTTTCACTCAAAACATTTAGAATCAGTGAAACTGATGCTGGCTATTTTGTTTTGAAAACTTACTATCTAGGTCTTGATGGTCCAATTTGTACAAGGCTCATGCAATTTATTTAACATTATCTACATGACCAGTCCACTCCTGCGTTGTGGTATGCAATTTAGCCTATGCGTTTGTGTATTTGTTTATACAGGGTGTATACTAAACGTGCGGCACAATTTAAGGGAGTTATTTGTTGGACTATTTTAAGAATAATAATTTTTTTTATTTGTTTCATTTCTAAAATACTAGATTAAAAAGAAATACTAATATTTATTAATTTCAAGGAATTTAAGCTTGACGATCGAGCAGGCCACAAGTTAGTCCAGTTCGACCAATCCAGCAGTCTTCATATGTTGCGTTCAAAAAGAATCACGAGCAACCAAACCAAAGTGTGCTCGTGCACCATCATGCATAAACCACATTGCAACCTTTGTTGCTATTGGCACATTCTTTAGAAATCCAGGTTGTAAGTATTTTAAAAAATGTTAATATACTTCGATGATGAAAGTCTTTCCGGTAGAAATCCGATTCATTAGGTTTAGTTACCTACAATTTCAAGCGTTTTTAAACATTTAATGTAAATCGATGTTGGACACGATCTTCAAGTCACGCATGCCGATTTTCATCAGCACACACATGGTTATTATGAAAGTTCTTAACTGCATTTCTTGCCAAAATTGTTTAATCGGTAACAAGAATCAGCACCAGTTGGGATTTTTTTTAACTGAAAAATAGCAATACGTGGACAAAAATCAGCAGGAATAAGTTGATGTGGTATGTGCACAAGTACTGCTGCTTTAAAACTTTTTGAGCACACTTATTTGTTACATTGAAAGTATTTACTATTTTATGGCAGATGTACCGGGATCGTCATCAACCATGTTCAACACATTTTCTTCTAATTATACTATTGTTACGGTGTTTTCACTACCAGGTTTTCATTTTTGTTTAAAATAAATGTGCCTCATTCATGAAGAAGTTGATGAATACTTTCGAATGCTTTTCTATCAGCAACAAGACGATTGAGAAAATGTTCACCACTTAACATTTACAGAATTTTCATTTGCATCTTCATACATAAAGCGCATATCAATCATTTCGGTGTTTGTATATTCATGTTATTGAGCTTCACTAACAAATGTAAAATTATCACACAAAAATACAAGACAACTTTGACAACTATCAAAGAGAGTAAATGATCTTCTTAATTTATTTTCAATTTTTTTAATCTAGTCATGTATCTTTGAAGTAAAATTAAATGTTTGAATAATTATCTAAGATATAATAACTTTGAAGGAATAACCCCCCTAATTTATACCGCATGTTTAGTATACATCTTGTATAGTCGATGCGGCATTCTTTTGATTTTTCTTTTAGGCATCTCTTTGGGGGTGATATACCTCTATAGAAAATCCATCGCCCCTTGCTGCCCAGGCCAAAATGAAAATTATATACTTCTGTTTGACAACATAAAGGTTGTTGCCACTGACTTATATTATAATATTATAGCTGGTTTGAATGTGCTTCTATTATTCCGCGCTTTTGGATTGTTATAATAAATGCAATTTTTTTTTCTTATTATTATAATACACTTTTCAAAAACATAGAGTAGGCCGATAATCATCAGATGGCAGCATCCATTATATCGGTTTTACGTGGGCATAGGGAGACGGTCTACTTAACTAATTTTGCTTCCATCTTTTGTAAGTTACAAAGTAAACTTTTCTTAAACCACTCTGTTAGAGTCTGTATTATTATTTGTGGTGGCATTAAACACGTCAATTAATTGTTCTTTTCTCTCCCTTCAATACGATGTGAAAATCACTTAGATGCAATCTGAAGAGCGAAATAATTGTCTGTATTTGATTGTTTCTATTTGTTTTAATTTTTTAAATTTGTTTAAATTTTTTTTTGTTTAGACACTAGTTGTCTATAACGTATATTTACTGTTCTAGAATTCTGGATAGTATTCTACTATCTTTATACTTTCTACAAGCATCCGTTCACTATTTTATAATTTATGTTAGTACAAACATTATTATTTGAGAAATTACTAAACATGAAAGGATTTGTTGATATTATAAGCATTTTAATTGCAACTTATTAATGAGAATATTGAATTTTATTAATTGACACTATTTTTGTTTGATTCCTGAAAATTGTAGGTCAGGATATTAATTGAAATCGATCGCATTCTGTATTAATATTAATTACTAAACTATAATCTTATTTGTTGGAAACTTGGAGATTACTTTTTTATACATTTAAAAACCATTTTTATTGATAATTTTATATATTGTAAGATACAAAATATTATATTATTAATTTTAATTAAATCTATCTTAACTTCTTTCATATGCACATAATTTCAAACCAAGCTCAATACTAATTTGAAGTATTAAGCTTTTATTTCAAAATAAAAAAAATCTTATCAAATGATATTAATCTATTGATGTACTATGCGAATGAGTTTTGAAATCGATAAACATTTACTTGAATGTACCTATTGTGGGTTCTTCTGCGTCTTCTAAAATTTTAATAATACTTTCTCCGGTAACATCTGGTAACTCAATTGGATCTGGCATTCCAACAAATCGTTTACTTGCTACAATCTTTTTAGCTTGATCCATAGCTTTCTGAAGGTTACGTTGCTTTTTGAAGGAATCTCTACTGTTGCATCGACCTATCTGTGAACTGAATAAACAAAAACTTTATTTTTACATTCTTATATATATTAAATAAACTTACGCCATACAAGCACCTGTTATAACATTTTTCCATTTGTTCATGTTTGATTGTAGAACTGCCAATTTTGCAACTCTTCTAAACCTAAGTAATATCAATACATTTAGAATGTATCATTTATTAATTGCGAAGTAATTTAATCATAAATTACCTCGCCAACGAATCTTCATTTTCGGGTGGTTCTTGATAAAGTAACGATTCTATTTCATCTTCAGAATTTACTGGAGCTACTTTAAAATCCTTCATTAAACGACGTTCCCAAATTTTGTTTTTCTTTCCAGCTACAGCTAAATTATTTAAAATTATCAAATCAAATGCAAATACAATTATATTAATTTAAATTACTAAAGTAATAAACAAATTATATTGTAAAATAAAACAATTTACTAAGTTTGATTGAAAATCAATATATTAGCAACTTAAGTTTCGACTTCTGAAAGTCATTATCAAATATTTTTGTGGTAAAAAAAATTGTTTTATTTTATAATGAAGTAGTAAAAGTCGAAACCATCCTTATGATTAAATTATATTGTATTTTATTATTTAGATATTATATTTTATATATAAATAATAAAGATTCTATTATATTGATATAACAAATTTATACTCGTTCAAAATTTATATTAATTATTTATTATAATTCACAATTCAGTGTTTCTAAACCGGTGTTATGATTCTTTTATTACTTAAAATTTGTTAGACCAAGTAATTTTCTATCAAATTATGTTTTGGTTTAATATAAATATATTAAATAATTGGACAACACTAAACAGAAAGAAACAAATTCACCTTGTCATGAATATTACCTTCGCTGCATTTTTGAACACAATACACTTTTTATATGTTTTATCAAAATACACGATTCTTAGTCTTTATCGAGTTTTAAAGCAACCAAAAATCATTTACACTGATGTTGAACTTTAACATTAATTTTTTTGATTCATATGCCACGTGGTTCTTTTCTGTTCAATGCCATCCAATTATTGCATTGTACAAACATCGATTTTTAACCATTTTTTTTCTCAATTCCAGGCATGTATTTCCGTATTTCCCCAACCTTTTTTGTGCTCGGCACACTTTTTGAATAGAAGATTTTGAGCGGCACACAATATATGGAAAAATACAAATTATTGGCTTTTGCATTATAATGAATTATAATTTCTTTATTCCAAAAGGTTATACAATTTATAAAAGGGTTACACCATTAATATTTGCAAAAACAATAAGTTAAAAAGTAATTATATTTACAAATTAACGGTCCCGCGGCTTACTTCGTACGTAGTTGCGACAAACCAGTGTGCCGCGGCACACCGGTTGGGAAACTCTGTTCTACATTAATAGAAAAATACAATTTTGAAGCAGTAAATGTTATTTACGATGGCTATTCTTGAGTTAAGTTTTGCAATAAATGTAGTATAAGGTTCAATTACCGATTCATTGTTAATTTACTTATATTATGTCTGATGGAGACTAAGGTTCATACGAAACTACAGTCACGGTGTAATTAAATAATTTGTGATAACAAAGTGTGCATAGAACATTTTTAGCACGCGGAGACAGGAGACTGGATTTTGGAACGCTTGAAAGCGGGAAGCAAGCGGTCCGAAAACAAAACGGCGTAAAGATAGAATGTTGAATGTTTGCAGCGTTAATTTGAATCGGAATATGAAAAACAGAAGCGTATCTCAAATTTTATGGGAGATACATTTTGGGTACTTCTAACTTTCCCCCGTTGAAAATTTTAAAAATCCAATTTTGATTCGGATGTACTTTGATCGAAACCTTTTTTTAAAAGTACGTGAAAGTCGTACTTTAAATTTTGACAATTTTAGAATGTTTTGCAGCCGGCGTAAAAACCCTCCCGAGCTAAAAAAACGCCCTCGGGAAAATTTCTGTTTTTTTGCGCTTTTTGAAGATCTATCTCAAAAATTGTTCAATTTTCGATCGACGGCGCAAGAAAAAATTTGACAAATCCACGCGCAACTTGACAGGTACGAAATATAAAAGTTTTATTTTATCCACAGCTATGGGACAGTAAAATTAAATTGATCAAAATTTCTTTACCTTCAGATAGCAGTCCTCACAAAAAAATTCTGGAAATTACCACAGTCGATTAAAATTTTTACCGATCGCTTTAAAGATTTAGGAATGGTAGAATAGTGGTAGTTTCATCACCGAAACGCGTGAATTGATCCGAAATTAAATTATTCGTGTTGGTAGATGAACACTTTTATGGATTCCCCCGGTACTAAAAGTTGCAGCAAAACAATTGCGCAAACTTGACGTACCTTGGTGATACAAATGTTTTGAAATAAATAGTTCTTCAAAACCGTTGAGAGTATCGAAGTATTTTTCAACCTTATACCGCTCCTAACGAAAGGACCACTGAGATAAAATGTTCTAAAATAAATTGCGCGTTTTGTTTGAAATTTTTGTGATAATAAAAACATCTGGGGGCGAGTTGTCGTCAAAAATAGGTTTTTATTTAAAAACGTTTGCAGTGGTTCTTAGTTGAACCTCCGCTGGCATTTTTATAAAATACTAGACAGAAATGCCTCCTATTTTAAGAAAAAAATGGATCCCTGTTAATAATAATATGGAAATAACAATAAATTTTTCCCGAAATGGTTATAAACGATACTTTTAACGAGTTTGTCAGCTTCACACAGTTGCTCCCACTGCGGGTGCGCCAGCTGATGTTCACTTTTGTTTTCAGTAAAGGCTCCTCAATAAATAGGGAAAACTTTATTAAACCTTCCGGACTATTTGGTTTTTAGTTAAAAAATTTTAACGCTTTGTGTAGTCCACCCTGTATATGTTACTTAAAGTCAAAATATAAAATGATAATGTTAATATTCTACGTGATCTTATAGATAACTGTTAATTATTTAAAAATAAATTCATTATACCTTTTTCTTTCTTTTCTGCACATGACACATCCATACCATTTTTATTTAATATTTCCAACATTTCATAACGGAAAGCTGATATATCGTTTTTAACTTCGTTGATATCATCTTCTGTTACAGGATTTTCCTCACATTTTCTGTGCATTGAAGTAACATATCTCCATACCAGTGCTCTCATAACAGATGCATATCGAAAATCTCTTTCTTGTACTTCTCGTTTTTTTGCCTATTTTTAATTAATTGAGAAAGACAATTATAGGAGGAAACTTTCTGAACTTTTAAATTAAATTTAAAAAAAATTAAAATTAAAAACAATAAATTAAACATGATTTTTGAATTGGTAGGATTTAGTTTGTATGATCAAAGTTCAAAGCAATGTGACTAGATGGATTATTACCTTTGAAGACATTCTTCTTAATTTATCTTTGTTCCTAAGTCCAATTAATTTTAAAAATAGTTTGGGCGTTGGAAAAATATTGAACGGAGAGGGCAATGTCTGTGTTTCTTCAAAATAACTTATCCATAATTTGGTACGAGCAAATTTCCATTCCGTATCCGAATGACACTAAAACAACAATAATGTTCTGCTTTCTGAATTCATTCATAGAATATTATAATACCTACATCTATAGCAGCATATGAATTGGACATCATAGCAATGAGAAGATTCAATAATACTATTATATTGATCACAGAATATGAACCGAACATAAGTAGGCCCCAAAATCGAGTATAGCTTTTGATTCCTGTGAGTTCGAAGTTATCAATGTTTACCATTCCAAAACTTGCCCAAAATAAAGATTGTGATGATTCAAATACGCTAAAATTTTAATAATTTTAGTGGGCAATATCTAGAAATGTGGATAAACATACTTTGCAAAGCCGCGCCATTTTGAACAAGCTTCGCCGTTCTTTTCCCAGTCAGGTTTGTTATCTGTATGATAACATTTTTTTTTCTCCAAATCAGAAAAATACCATAAAAGTTGATTTAATCCTAAAAAGTGTAAATATATAAACAATTAATTTATATTGAAATAATGGCAATTATTAATGGTGATGAATGGTTTATTATTTGTTACCAAACAAATCTTTTAAATTTAAAATCCAGATATCCTGTATTTAAATTAAACTTTCGCAATGAAGTGATGCAGATAGTGACTGGCGAGTTTAGTAGAATTGAGACAATTCTATGTGCTTCACTCCTTTTTTGAAATTTGGATTGAGTTTGAATAATTTTTTAATTTAGTTAGGTTACAGATTGATGTCATTATATTTCAGAAAATATAAAATATTAATCTTAACGTAAAAATACTTACCACAAGCAAATGCAAACAAAACTAAAGTGTAGATAAAGAAAAATTTGACTATATCAATAACCATCCGTCCTAATGATATTTGTAATGGTCCCAAATGTGGATTAATTGAAAACAGATGTACTAACTTTAAGGCACTAAAAATTTTTTTATCAGTTAGTTATTGTGCTATTATGTAAAATGTGTAACCTGAATATATTTGCTGCAGCAAATAAGCCTTCCGCTATTAATTGCGGATCGTAGGCTTCCCATTGTTCTCTTGAAATGTAAGCCCTGTGAGGATCTATCTTTATTTCATTATTTTGTTGAATATATGCTGCTACTCGAAGAACAAATACAGCACAGTATAAACTATTTCTTGTCAGATCAATTACATTCCAAAGATTTCTTAAATAGGAACGGATACCTTCTACGTATATTTCATTCGTTTCTTCATAAATAAATCCTGCAAAGGCATTATATAATAAAGCATTCTACATTACTAAATATACAAGGATACCAACAATGGTTGGGGATTTTTAATCCTGCTAAAAACAAATTTTGCAGTTTTTTTCCAGGTATTTCAAACACATTTTCTTACATGTTTGAAGAGTACGCACAAAAATTGTGCGTGTGAACGGCTTCTATTGTAATATTGCTAGGATTTTTAATGTGAGGTTTAAAAATCCGCAATCATTGTTGATGTTCCTATATATAAAAGTGAAAACACTTTTAAATCTTACCTACAACATAAACGGTTAATATATATTCTAATATAGTCGGTGTATTTCCTCTTTGTTTTCGCTGATTTTCTTTCATAGTATCTGTTCCAAGATAATCAATTATTTGGTTCTCTGCACGTTGCGATACTAATATCAAAATTACTGGAATTGAATTAAAAATTATATATTAATGATTATATTATTAACCTGTATACTTACATAGAAAGAAAAGATAAGAGGAAGCATGTATTAGGAACTTCATGAATGGTTTTCTCATTAATTTACCACTACTTGTATTTGGAACCAGCATGTAAAGTAGACAGTACATAGGAAATAGTGTTGCTACTTTAGCTATAATTAATAATTTGTCAACTGTAGTTTTACGTCTAAATCCCGGCACTCCTTCATACCAAATAGCTGCCAGCAATTGTTGGATATTTGGGTGAGCAACAAACTGAAACAAAGTAATTTATTGTTCACTGAATACATTTTAGTTACTTATTATGTTACAATTTTACGCTACTTAAATTTTTAGTATACTTGCGTACATAGACATTTGGTCACTGTAAACTTTTAACTTTGATTACGTTTTTTAGAAACTACTCTTTAAAAACAATTTAATATGCTTTAATAAGAGTTCAAATTTACCTAGAATATCTGTTTATATGCGTAGAAACCGGTAATAAATAAAACGTATTTATGTGGTGGTTATAACGAGAATAACAAACTTGTGATTTAAATTGTAGTCTTTGCAATTGAAATTTGAACATTATTGGATTTCTAATTTTTTTTAGTTTTCAAATGTGTAATGCATATGTTTTTAAGAACGTAGTGAGTCGTTAGCCTTAGCACGTGGCGCGTGCGAATAACCTGCATTACCTTTTTGTTTCCTTCTTTGCGCAAGTCCGGACGTTAAATATCCTTGTCTATCATTTAATGTATTGATGTAGTTATAGTTTAAGATGTTTGTTTCTGTTTTGCGGAAATCGAACAGTTAAACTGCTTCAACACTTGCTGTTTCAGCTCCATCACCTATAACCGTTAGCGTTTCCTCTATTTTCTACATTTGCATATATATTTTTGATTTCATTTCTTTTCCCCATTCTTGACTTGTTCAGTCTATTAAAATACTTTATTCTTAGGTGTGTTTAGCTTTTTAGGTCTTTGCTCACTTTTTCCTCATTGTATTTCTTTTTTATTTTATTTTTCATAAATATTTTATGTACTTTCATAATGGAATCAGCTTTGGTAGACCTAAAGTTACAAGTTTTACTTTCAGTGAAATTTATTGTTTCTTTATGTATGTACAATAATTGCGATATATATTCTGACCATCTCGAAAGTTTTATTGTCTGTCAATCTTGATATAGCATATAAAACCATTTCTAAGTTATTTGTTAATTTTGCCGTTCTGCTTTCCTTGAGCAATGCGTTCCTTTTCCTTTTTAATTTTGTAATTTTGCTTGGTACTACTGTTTCAGTAAATGATTTTGTCATTGCTATTGTTACAACTTTTGTTTTTATAGGTTTTTTTGTTTCCTTCTTTATCTTTGATTTTTTCCGTATTTTTTTATTTCCATTTTGATTTTATATTCTTTTTGTAATGCATATTACACCGGAAAAACCGCTCAACTAATTGACATTGACAATAGAGTCAGTGAGCTGTTGCTCGACAACTGGATCTGATACGCGTTGCAGTTCTGAGACTGGATCCTATTATAGTCGACCGGGAACAGGTAGAAAGCGATTTTCTACGGCTTGTGATAACTTGTTTAATGTGTCAACAACATTAAGAAATTGACGCCTTAACTCGGTGCAAGTGCAACAACAGTTCTATGAAAAAAGGATTAAGTATTGGTCAGTGGGCACTAAGACGAAGACTGCACTAAAGTAACTGGTCCAACACCAGCTTATAGTCAAGCACGCTTACATTTTGCGAGCGAATAGCTGAATTGGACAGTTGGGGTTTGTTCTGTTCTGTTGTGGGACGAGACCATGATGCATCTATGGTAGACCGTAGAAGAAAAGTGTTACGGAGATCAGGAGAGTGCATTCACATGATGCTGCATTGAAAAGCGGATTCCTTATGAAGATGGTTTCTTCATAATCTGGGGTGTAATTTTTATGGGAACACGAACCGGCCCTACTTTCTGTAAGGCGACCATGGTTACGGCAGATGAGGTTTAACGAGCACTACATCGAAAATATTTTAACAAATGTGTTACCTTGCGACTACACTGGACACACTTTTTATGCATGATAATGACAGGCTACACACCGCAAGGATGGTGCAAGATTATAATATAGATGTTGGGTTTTGGGTTATGCAGCATGCATCCCAACCTATACTCGATTGAATATTTATGAGATGAGCAAAAACGAAGAATTCGAGCTAGACTTCTGCCAAACTTTAATCCCAACTGCAGAAGCAGAGTGACTTAACATTCCTCAAGAACAATGGCAAACTTGATTCGTTAATTTCAACTTATATTAAGGCATTTTAAATCATTTTTCAAACAGTTAATTTTTGTGCACGCAAGTTTAATGAATTAATTAGGCTCAATAGAAAAACTCAAAGTTTGTTAGGTTAG
>JARJEC010090557.1:0-21675 GCA_030264575.1 Tachinus sp. AB-2021 | reverse complement strand
GTGGGTGGATTCCCATTATTATAAATACTCCGCCATTAGATTTGACCACGAGAACCCATCCACTCGCCTAGCTAGTGCATTATCCAATTATTTTATAGTATTCCCACCTTTGATGTTAATGTAAACTGTCGCACACAAAGTGAATGACAGTTGTCAATTAATTAGGTTAGGTTAGGATTTATTTAAAATATATATATTATAAAATATATATTGTCCGAAGTGTTATTTTTTCAGGAACATCGCATAATATCCAATAATAGGTTCGCGCAATAGCAGGGCGGGTTTGTGGGTTCCCATTATTATAAATATTCGGCCAGTAGATTTGACCGTGAGAAGCCATCCCCTCGCCTTGCTATTGCGTTATCCAATTATTGGATAGTATTCCCACACGTGACGTTCCTGCAAAACTATCGCACCGCAAAATGAACGACAGTTGTCAATTAATTAGTAGGGTTAGGATTCGTTTAAATAACAATTAACGTTTGTCGCTTGCTTACAATGCAACATATTTTCAGAAACACTGCGGGATGGTATTATATCCATCAATTTGATTGGTGGGTTTCTACAGTCAAATATCTCTTGGTCCCAGTATTTATAAATGTGATACTTTTCGGCGTTGTTTAAATATTTTGCAATATTTTTTACGTTTACATTTTCCATCGTTCTGGCCTTCTTGACAAAATGGAACTTCTGCACAGTTTAGATATATTTGCCCAAAACTCCCCAATTACACGGATAAGTAAGGTAGTATGGCAAAAATGCCTATTTCGTTTAGTGGCCGTCAATAACGTGGCAATACAGTAGCCCTCTACGGAACCACAATCTTTTCATATAATGTTATTCTCACCTCTATTGGTCCGACTAGCTGCGTTTTCTGTGCTGTCTTCGCTTAAAGCTTTTTGAAGGCAAGAGCTTTTGGTGCCCCCTCGGTTTATTCGTGGTATTTTGATGAACAATTTTCTTGCGCTGTCAATATTGTACTGTGCGGTCCCATATTTTTGCAACTAATCGCCCGTTTGACCAAACACAATACTGAACGATTCGATTTATTCCAGTTGCAAGGATAAGAAATACGTGAACTTATTGCCGACAACATCGATAGTCATCGTTTTCCACAACGAGGCCTGGTCCACGCTGTTGCGTACGGTTTGGAGCGTGATCAACAGGTCTCCGAGGCCGCTGCTGGAGGAAGTCATCCTCGTGGACGATGCCAGCGAACGAGGTAAATAAATTTCCTGGTCGCAATTTTATTCGATTAATAATTAATTTGCAGAACATTTGGGCCGCAAATTGGAACAGTATGTAAAAACGCTGCCTGTACCTGTGCACGTCTTCCGCACCGAAAAGCGATCGGGTCTGATCAGGGCCCGACTGCTCGGTGCCAAACATGTCAAAGGGCAAGTGATCACTTTCCTCGACGCCCACTGCGAATGCACCGAAGGTTGGCTCGAACCTTTGCTGGCGCGCATCGTCGAAGACCGCAAAACCGTCGTCTGTCCAATTATCGATGTCATATCAGATGAAACCTTTGAGTACATATCAGCTTCCGATATGACATGGGGAGGATTCAATTGGAAATTGAATTTCCGATGGTAAGAATACGTTTTAACATGTGCCCCGTTTACTATTTTTTTAATGAATATAGGTATCGCGTGCCGCAAAGAGAAATGGATAGGCGAGGAGGGGACCGCACGTCGCCGCTTCGCACCCCGACAATGGCAGGCGGCCTATTTTCCATAGACAAGGACTACTTCTACGAAATAGGATCCTACGACGAGGGGATGGACATCTGGGGCGGCGAGAATTTGGAAATGAGCTTCCGGGTAACGTAGCAATTCAGTTATTACCGATTCAATTCCATTGATTTATTTTTTAATTACCACCCAACCGGTGTCTACATCGTTTTATTTGTTTTGTAACGTTTTTGTTGTGTTGTGTCGTCGCCGGATGCTTAGATTTGGCAGTGCGGCGGCATCCTGGAAATTATCCCGTGCTCCCACGTGGGGCACGTGTTCAGAGACAAATCGCCTTACACCTTCCCGGGCGGTGTTTCTAAGATCGTGCTGCATAACGCTGCGAGAGTGGCGGAGGTCTGGATGGACGAATGGAAAGACTTCTACTATGCGATGAATCCAGGTTTGAACCGAATTAACAATTGCGACCAAATTTTTACGACGTATTAACAGCTTGTCGAGATCTACATTGCTCAGCTTACGATGGACTAATAATAATAACAATGAGTAGATTTGATTTGACCAATAACATTTATTTAACATTTCGCGCGCCACTCACCGGATCAATGTGTTACTAATCGTTTGATTATGTTTACAGGTAAACTACTAACGCTTTGTTTGTTTAATTTTTATTCGCGTTTCATTTTCTGGGCCCATAAGCAACGCACTGAATTTTATCCAACTGGAATGATATCGTAAAATATCGAGCTTCAATGTTAGGCGAGGATAGCTGCATACGATGTGTCAAATACTACACGAGCTTTAACGAATAAGATGCATCTTATGTAGCGCACTCTTTCTAATCGGTTCCAGTTCCGTACAATTCAGTTTATTAATTGTTTCAATAACGTCCGTTAAAGCAACGCTCGTGTGTTGATTGTCTAACGTCCGTAGCTTATGCATCCAACATTATCATCGAATAAAACTAACACGTTTGAATCATCCGCTTTGAAATGAAACGGCGAAGAGTTTGAATGTAGACACATTTTGGGCATCCATTCCTGACACCATCATTATTCCGATCCACTTCTCCCACCCAATTCGGACTAATAAAATTGTGCTAACTGCATGTTGTTTTGCCCGGGAATTTTTGCATCAGGTGTGGATGTGCGGTGGTACACTGGAGATCGCTACATGCTCGCATGTCGGCCATGTCTTCCGTAAATCCACTCCGTATTCCTTCCCCGGGGGTACAAGTCGCATCGTCAACCACAACAATGCACGTCTGGCGGAGGTCTGGCTCGACCAGTGGAAGGATTTCTACTATAACATTAACCCAGGTTTAAAAAATAAACATAAACACAATTAATACAGCACGTAATTTGCGATTCAGTCGAAAATTTGTAGCGAATGTACACGTTTCTAACCATGCTTACTTTATTGCTTTTTTCTCTGGTGCTTCTCGCCGTAGTTTTGTTTGATTCGAATTGAAACGGGGCACGAAGTGCCCTTGCTTTTAAAAAAACACGAATCGAACAATTTCGTTGAGGGGAAAATTTTAATATTTCGAAAACAATTCAGGTGCTAGAAGCGTGCCAGTCGGAGATGTGACGGCCAGGAAGGAACTGAGGGACACGTTAAAGTGCAAAAGCTTCCGCTGGTACTTGGAAAACGTGTACCCGGAATCTCAGATGCCCTTGGACTACTATTATTTGGGAGATGTAAGTTGTCGGCGATAAATTCTATCCTTAATAATTCCGGTGATGATTTTCAGATAAGAAACGTGGAGACGACGAACTGCTTGGACACCATGGGTAGGAAAGCGGGCGATAATCTCGGCATGACGTATTGCCACAATCTGGGCGGGAACCAGGTGTTCGCATACACGAAACGTCAGCAGATCATGGCCGACGATAACTGTTTAGATGCCAGCAGAAAAAACGGGCCGATCAAATTGGTCCGGTGTCACGGCATGGGCGGCAATCAGGCTTGGGTTTACGATGACCAGGTAATTCTTAAAAAAAATTTTACCAACTTCTCAATCACCAAAAACTTTTAAACTCGATAGATAAGAAATTGAAAAAAAATTCTAGAAAGTAATAAGTTTCGAGCAATGAAAACAAGCAAAAAATTATTTTTCTACTTATTGTTATTTTTTAGGAGAAAACGATAAAGCACGTCAACACCGGTCAATGCCTGCAGAAACCCGACCAAGGTGACATGAACCTTCCGCTATTAAGACAATGTGAATATAACAGCAACGGACAAAAGTGGATAATGAATAGTGAATTCAAATGGCAAGCGCACAATTACAAAGAGGAGGAAAGATAATCACTTCCATCGCAGCAATAAAAGTCATTGACGTGTTGGCAGCTCTGTTCACCATTAATAATTCCATTATATTTCAGTATTTTCAGGAACCATTCCAATTGTTTTGTTTTTTTAATACGAATCCCGCTTCATTAAAGTATTTTAGGTTAAATTTGATAACGTTGCCAACCGTAATGAATAAAATTAAGTGAAACTATAAGAGTGAGTGAGATGGAGAGGGGACATTGTGTGATTAATATTTTTCCTCGAGACGACGGGACTGCCATTTTTGTACATACATATTGTTCTCTTTATATAAATAATATATACACGATTTAATCGCGTCGCATGCTGTTTTCAATGCCGACGATCTTTACTTAAAACGAAATAAAAAAACCGAGAACAAAATTGCTTTGTCTTTAGGAAAATTCTACGATCTCTGTGATTAGTACTTGTTTTTATTCGATTTGATTTGAAAAATATTTTTTAATGTTAAAAATGAAACCATATCAGCGAGGTGCAAGGTAAAAGCAATATAGTACTTCTCAAGTGCCCTAATAAGCGACTTGAATTCTAAACAAATTCATACGTATGTAATTTATTGATTGCTCAGATTATTATTTTTATCCATGTAAATATATATAGAGCTATTATTGATAAGGTTTTAATTTAATTTTTACATATAGACAATCATTTGTTTAATTTTGCATTAATTATCATCGGGAAGATTAATAATTGTTGCACACTTAGCCATATTTTTTCGTATATCGGTAGCTGGATAGGTTTATTTAATGCCATCGTCGTGGCAATGCTGTATTTAAGTTCCCTAAGGTTGTGAATTACAAGGAATTGGTTTCGCTGAGCGAAATTATCAGTTCAAATATTTATTGTTAATTATCTTACCTTTGTAATTCATAATTATTATCGATTTATTTTTGTGTATATCATTCCTACATATCTTTATTAATCTAACCTAACCAACGAAGCATTTTATTATTATTTCGTTTTTAATATCGACTGTTATTTTAATTTAAACCAAATTTCTGTATAGGCTAGGTGGTGGTGCAATCCATAGCTTAATTTATATATTATACATATATATTCTAAAATAACGCATTTTTTAATTAATTTTAAATCAAATAAATTATAAGATTATATATTTATCATGTAAATAAAAATAAATGTGAACCTCTTTATATAATCATTTATTTTATATGTATTCTTGTGTTACTTTTTCATCGATCATAGCTTACTAACCTTAAATGCAAACTCGTCTTCTCAGATTAGGAACTTTTACGAAATTATTCATCATAAAAAATAACAAACATTAACAGTGTGAGATTCTTTATTGCGAAAAAATTACTACACAAAATTAACGACGTCGTTCAAGAGCGACTTGATCGGTTTTGCGGCGGCTCCGTTAAAAAACGTGACGTTCTTCACCGTCTCTCGCACCTCTTTCAGCTGCTTTTGATATTCGGGCCAGACGCAAACTTCGAAATATCCCGCGCAATCCGGCGGATCGTACACCCGTAAAATCCTCCTCTTAAAACATTCCTCTCGACTCAACGTAAAATAATATTTAAGATCGCACAATTGTTCGATCGGACGGTAATTAAAAATACTGAATCCTTCAACGATTAATATATTGGTCCCTTTCAATTCCCCGTTTACATCCGAATCGTTCGGGACGGAATGTTTTTTTTTACTGCCGAGAATTTGTTTTATGTCGGAATGCATTTTGGGCATATCCAAGCTGCTCAATATGTCGTAATTTATGTGATTCAATTCGGATATCCATGTGTGTCTCTCATCGTTAACATCGAGGAAATAATCGTCCTGCGAGATGATTTCACTACCGTTGATCGTTTTATGCAATTCTTTCGATAAGGTCGTTTTGCCGCCGCATGTAACGCCACTTATACCGATCACCAGCCATTTGTCATTCATTTTATCAACATTTACAACACTTTCGATTAATTATGTAACAATAAACATGATTTTTATTCAATGCAAAATCAATTAAGGTTAGTTTCGTCCTTGACCTGAAAAAGACAGGAAGTGCGCAATTTAAAAAAAATGACAGTAATAATTAAAGATTTTAATTCATAAAATATTTATTTGCAATTAATTATATTTAATTAAACTAAATTTTAAACTTTCGTTCAAACGCACCCAAACACTGTTTATGTAAATTTAGTTGCCTATACTACAATTTTATACGAAGCGAAGTTAGGCAGGTTTCTGTAGAAATGAATTTAGGCAACCAACATACCACCGATTTCCTAATTTAATCAACTAATAATTTACTTAATATATATATATATATATATGTATTTACAAGACATAAAGTATGTACATCTCGATGATTTTAACAAGTTAATTAAATATTAACGCCATTTATTTGAGTTATGTATGTAAAAATATCGTGAGCGGTCAAAATATCAATTTATACATAAAATAAAAAGTGAAACAACCAAATACCTCTTAAAGAAAACGATATTAAACGATTAAAAATTAAGCGACGACAATCGGCTTCTTTTTAGATTTTTCCCAAGCGCTGTCAAACTTATATTTAGATTCCATTGTTGGCGTATCGACCAGATGCGGTTTCATTTTGACGGATTCCCGAGTTTCCAACAAATCTAATTTTTCGCTGAAATCGCAGCCGACTATTTCTTTGAATAATTGTTCGGCCGATAACACTCCGGGTATGTTTTTCTTGCTAAAAAACTGCAACACAAGAGAATCGATAGAAACGTGCTCAAAATCAAATTCTCTTAAATTATTTGGTCAATACAGAAGTTATCGTAAATGTGCCGTAACGTTATTTTGATGTAATTTGGCAATCCGTATACTTACATTAGAAATATTTCCGCAATCGCGCATCAAAAAATGGTAGGCGTTTTCAAGGTTCGGTTCCACAGATTGGCTAACGTCAATTAAATAACACAAACCTTCGTGCCAGAGTATATTATATTCCGATAAATCGGCGTGAATTAAATTGGCTTTGGTGTACAACGCCTTCATCGCTCCCACGATCTGAAAATTTAATTTGATTATAATTATCGCTCCCCATATTTAAATAATTACCTGATCGTACGCAACGATATAATCGGCCTCCGATAGGACCGCGTCTTTCAATTTAGGAGCGGCCTGGTGATCCTTACCGATGAAAGACATGACCAGCACGTGTTTCTTTAAGGTGACCACTTCCGGACACGGAATGCCCGCCTTTTTCACACGATTCAAATTGTGCATCTCCTTCTCGGCCCATATGTGGACCGTCTTTCTCGCGTTCTGATTCCCAATCCTGTCCTTAAAGCGGTAATCGTCCTTGATGTATTTGTTGCGCTGCTTGAATTCCGACAGAGTCGTTTTGAACACCTTTATGACGCACTCTTTCGGCAGCTCCATTTCCGGATTGGAGGTGTCCCCGTCGGCGTGCAGCACGACGGCTTCTTTGCCGATGCTGATGACGCCGTTGACGCTTTCCAAGATTTGATTGTTGATCATCCGGTAGAGCAGCAGGCGGGTAAATTCGTCCATTCCGAACTCGGCGGTGGCGTGATCTTCTCGCTTGTCACGTATTCGATGTTTGAGGGCTTGCTGTTCGTGTTTTGAATGTACCCGTAAGCTTATTTAACAAAAAATTAACAATTAAATCAGTATCGTAAGACAATAATATTGAGCTATGAATAACATAGTTAAATTGCCAAATAACGTTCCGAGAATGTCATAGTATTAATATTTAATTAAGTAATCATTAATAGTGCTTTTAATTGATATTTTATGATTTAAACATAGCAGACTGTAGGCAACCTAATATACAGCATTTTTAGTGTATAATGGATGGCCTATACTTGACTATATAATTATTTAAAATTAATTGATTATTGCTAATAACTAAAAGACTATGAGTTTCAGCTTCTGGGTAAGTTTAATAAATTTATAATTTTAAATTCTTGGATAGAATTCAAAATTGATAAAAATATTTTATATTGTCAACCCGCTTATTGTGCTTAGTCTGAACGATTGTGTTAGTTACCTATTGAACACTTTGTTAGACAATTTAAGATCGAATCCGGCCCCATCGCCAGTTTCAAATTCGGGCGGAAATGACATCATCTTACAAGCGTTCCGTCTGCTATTCATCGTAATATCGTGTTTCGTAACCATTTTACCATCCATCATTTTGTAGCCGCACGGTGGAATCGAGGCGCAATCTTTAAGTACGTCGTCGAACCGATCCCAAGTTTTACGATCGCGCAAATCCTCCAACTCCTCCTCTTCCGAGTCGCTTTCAAAATCTAAAAAAATTATCGTTACACGGTAATTATTTTTTTGATCAATTTAAATTACCGTCATTGATGGGCGCCCTTCTATAATTACTGAACGACACGGACACTTTGCTGGCACCGTTAAATTTTTCCTCGGAACGTTTCAACATGTCGTCGTATTCCTTATCGTATTGATGTTGCAACATTTTGGCGATCTCGATATCGGATTCTAAATCGGTTTCGGTTAAATGTTCCGGCGGTATGTAATCGATGGCGGAACTGCTTTGTTGATTTGTGTCGGACTTCCCCGGTTTCTCCTTCTGCAAATCCTTTTGCGACATGTCATTGTTTTCTTGGTCCAAGGAAGCTGTATCTGTTTCCAATTTCTTGTATTCTTTCTTTTGTAAATCGATGGCCACCTCTTCGGACATGATCTCATCCAAGTTGACCGGTTCCGGTTTGCTTATTTTAGCCCACGGGGAAGACATCGCTAGTGCAGCTTAAATTGTTAAGTGGTGAATGTGTACTGAAAATTATTTTTTTATTTATTTATATAGGAAGTAATATTGTGCAATGAGCAGCAATCAGTGAATTTTGACAGGTTTTAATGGGGGTTAAGGAGAATTTAAAGTTTTCTAATCCATAAAAATGAAAGCGACATCTATTGCAATTATAGGCAACCAAATCTACTACTTAAACCTTAATTTACAAAAGCCTGCAATGCCAACAAATCAATGTCACCATTAAAAATATAATAATAAATTATGTTTGTTTTAATTATTATTTTGTTAATTAATTCTCTGATACTATCAAAATGTTAATATATTAATTAAGCTAATTAATGAGTATTGACTCAAATAAAATTATTTTATTATTTGAATAACTAATAATTTTGTTATAATCGACTATAGGCAACCCAATATACATCTAATTACAAAATCAAACCTAACCTCCAAATTTGAAAATATTGAATACTGTTGAAAGACGAAAATACGATGGTCGTTTGTAAATTTTTCTTGCAAGGCACTTGCAAGTTCGGATCCAGTTGCAAATTCGATCATCAAATGCCTTCGGGTAAATATTGCACCATATTAACAAATGTCGGAATGATTGAATTTATTAATTATTTATAGGAGACGCAGGAAGTTCCGTATCGATTCTCAGGCAAAATTCTTCATTGGCACAGACCACTAATAATCCGGCCGATGTGAACACATTAATTCGATCCGTCCAATCGGACATGGAAAATATCGAAAAGGGCCATCAATGGTTGCTGTCGTCGTATACGCCGTTCAAAGAAAAGGCGCTGTTTCCCGGCTTCGAAGATAAATCATTCGAGGAAGTTAGATACGGTTTCTACGAGGCTGGAATAAACGGAACATTGGAACAATACGTTAGTTGACATTTCACCGATTGCAATGAAATTATTTTTCGGTTTTCAGAAACAACAATTGCAGCAGTGTTTTCAAGAAGCCATGATGAAAGTCGTTGCGTTACGTGATCCGTCTCCCGACATAGTCGCATTATTGAAGCAGATTTATAATGGTCCCGTTAATTCCGTTTTTTCGAGCAACAACGTATTTACCGGGCAGAATAATACAGCTTCGATTTTCGGCGGACAGAAAGCGACAGGTAATTCTCCTTTTGGTGGGGCGCCTGTTTTTGCCGGCGGGACGGGTAACACCATATTCGGAGGTAATTATTCCGCGGCTCCGTTTGCATCGACAAATTCGACTTTCAACACGCCAGCTGGAAATAATCCGATTTTTAGCGGGCAGTCGAATTCTCCGTTTGCGCCCCAACCCGTTTCGAATTCTCCGTTCGTCCAACAACCTGCGACGAATTCGCCGTTCGCTCAGCCGGCCGTGACGAACAATACGCCGTTTGCTCAACCGGCCCCGATCAACAATACGCCGTTCGCTCAGCCGGCCGCGACCAACAATACACCGTTCGCTCAACCGGCAGCGACCAACAATACGCCGTTCGCTCAACCGGCAGCGACCAACAATACGCCGTTCGCTCAACCGGCAGCGAGCAACAATACGCCGTTCGCTCAACCGGCCGCGAGCAACAACACGCCATTTACCGCGCAAGCCGGTTCGATATTCGGCGGGCAGGCCAATTTCTCTCAACCGTTTCAAGGAAATAGTTTATTTAAGGACGCCAAACCGGCGCCGCCGCCTGCATTTTCCAATTCTCCGTTCAACGCCCAGTCTGCGCCGTTCCAAGCTGCACCGTTTCAATCGAACTCGCCCTTCAATCAGGCCGCCGTGCCTTTCCAAAGCGCGCAAACGAATTCGCCGTTCAATCAGAATTTCAACCGGCAGCAATTTCCGCCTGGAGGCCAGCTCAATATTCCGCAGCCCAACTCCATTTTCGGCGGAAACGCGTTTAATAATAAACCAGTTTGTAACGAGGCTTTATATTCCAAGGGTGAAGAATTGACTCCGGAAGAGATAAGCGCCTTTCGGGCCGACTCTTTCGAGTTTGGCAAGATACCCGTCAAACCGCCGCCGATTGAGTTATGTTTTTGACGAGTATGCTCGTAATAAATGTTTCATTTTTGTCTATTTTATTGTTTTCATAAAAATAGTTGTACATAAAGATAATTATCACGGTAGGCTAGATTTTAAGACGTAAATTATGTGTTTTAAGTTTTATTTATGATTTTATTTGGACAGATGCACAAAAAAGATTTGTCAGTAAATAGTTTTCCATTCAAATTATTTAGGTTGGCATTCGCAATTTGACGGTTACAGAATTTTTTAAGTTTTACATATTTTGACAGTTACTGACACGTTATTTTGTAGAATTTTTCAAGTTGCAATACCTGAATCGCCGCCCGAATACACCTTTCGATAGTTGCAGCAATTTCATTTAAAGTGACAGTGGAAAAAAATTTATAATCGTACGATTCATTGTTGTGTTGTATATATGATATGAACAATAAATTTTTTATGTGATCCAATTTGATCCTTTTCTTATTTTTTCCAACGAAATCCTATCGCCGTATAGACAGCCCACGATATCGAAGAATATTTCAACCTCGGATGCCACCTTCGATGCTTCCGTTATGTGCCTTTTGAAAAACTACAATTGAAACGAATTAATTGATGTAAATGTATTCAAAAATAAGATTTGCATTAGTAAATAATTTTGACTTGAATGATTCTACAATATTTACCACACGTACCTTTGAAATGCGAGTGCAGGATTCCATTAAGTAAGTAAAAGCACTTGCATGAGTTACATCAATCAACTCGTTAATATCGATAAAATAGCATGTACCATTATGCCATAGTATGTTATTATCGGATAAATCTGTGTGAATTAATTTAGCTTTTTCATATAAACATTTCATTGCATCGATAACCTGCAATAAATTAAATCAAAGCTACGCCACTGGTGTGCTTATTGGGTTGCCTATAATAACAAAGCATATTTGGTTGCCTGCATATGGTAACCTACCTGAACATACGCAGCAATAAAATCTTCCTCATTTTTAATATTTTGTAGTTTAATAGCCGGTGTATGACTATCCCCAATAAAAGACATAATTAAAACCCTCGGTTTGTACATAATTGCATCCGGACAAGCTATTCCGGCATTCTTGTAAATTCCTAAATTAAGCATTTCCTGCCTGGCCGATGCATGTATAATTTTATCACCTTTCATTTTCCGACATTTATCATTATATTTACAATCGGGATGATTAAAATTAAACACTTTAATCGCCAATTCAGCGGGTAGCTTAATTTTTTCATACGATGCATTGCTATCAGCATGCAATACGACCGATTCTTTTCCTGAAATTTTTATTTTACAGTACAGATTCGTTAATTGTAATTAAAACTTACCGATACTAACAACTCCGCTAACACCGTTAAACAAATTCATTTTAATAAAACTATTAATAACAAACCGACTGTAATCGTTCAATTCCGTTTCGGCCAATAAATGATGCTTCAAGTTGTGGATCGGATTCCTCGAGGATTGCGGCAGCGATAGCGGTATTTTTGACGGAATTTGATTTTCGGCGGGACGTTGTTTAACAAAATCGTCGAAACGTCGCCACTCTTTGCAATCGCAAAGATTTTGCAATCCGTCTTCCTCCGAATCTATTTCTGCAACGATCGCTTTACAAATATGTTATTCGATGTTGTTTAAGCTTTACCTTCGGATACGTCAATGTGTTTCTTATCGTATTGATGTTGCGGCAGCTTTGCTATCCATGAATCGGATTGTTGTGCTTTACGATTTTCTGATTTTTTCGTTCTTGTGCTTTTGTTGGCTTCATCTTTCATGATTTCTTTTAAATTTTTTGGTTCGGATGTTTGTATTTCAAGCCATGGAGATGCCATGGTTGTAGAAACAATAAATAATTAATTAATGATTAACCACAGATCATTCAATAGTCGGATAGATATAGGAATTGATCTGTTATAAGAAATAAAGTAATATTGTGCAATATTTTCATTACTTCAAAAGAAAAACTGATTAAAATTATTGTTGAATAGGCAACCCAATCCACTGAATTGTTAATTTGGTTGCCTACATTTTGTATAAATTAATAAAAATATAATTTGTATTTTTGGTTTTATTTTAATAAATAATAATTAACATGTATGAAACTGTATATTAAAATAAATAAATATCACATCATCACGGTAATTCGTTGTCAATTGGGCAATTGGCAATTTTGTCTGCGTCACCGACAATATCTTGAAATATTTCTTGACCTGATGCTACTATCGGCTCTGAAATTCTTCTTTTAAAAAACTGCAAATAAACAAAATTTCGTTAATTATCTTACCAAATGGTAGAAGCTCAAACTAGTCACTTACTTTGGAAATGTTTTTGCAATTATACAGCAGGCATGAGAAAGCGTTATCCTCGGAAACTTTTACCAATCTGTCGATACTAATAAAATAACATTTTTTATCGTGAAATAGTACATTATCCTCGGAAAAATTTTCATGGATTAAATTGGATTTTTCATATAAAGTCTTCATAGCATTTATAACCTAAAATTATTTTATTTATTTAAAAATAGAAAGTCTGTTACGCCAATGAAGGTGTAAATTGGGTTGCCTATTATTGATTATTATTATCATAACCTAAATAAAATTGTCATTTATATGTTCATAATTACCTGCGGATAAGCATCAATTAAATCATTGCTGCTAACATTCCTTAATTTAGTGCCCGGTTTATGTGCTTCGCCGATAAATGACATGACGAGAATGTTGCGTTGCAATGCGACTGCATCTGGACAAGCTATGCCCGCTTCTTTGTATGCTTTCAAATTATTCATTTCATTCTTGGCAACATTATAAATAATCTTGTTAAGCGATTTATCTTTACGTTTGCAATCGTTTTGGATTGTTTCACGCTTACCCCAAGCATGTCTCACATGAACCTTCCTCCGTTTAGGAGCACATTTATCATAGACATTTGAATTCATTTTGAAAATTTTAACGGCCAACTCTTTTTCGTCATCATTCGCATGCAGCACGATACATTCTTCGCCTAAATTAATAAAATTTATTATGTAAAAAAAATAAAACATTACTTAAAATTATTACCTGAATAAACGACTTCGTTGGTGCGACTGAAATGTTTCTTTTTAATCATATCGTCGATTATGTTTTGAGTATCTTTATCCAAATTCGATATTTCATCGGGAGGCTCGATTCTCTTCTCTCCGCGTGCTTTAATGCACGGCGTCGACTCCTTTGAACTGTTTATGTGTAAATCGGCTATTGCGCAATCTGAAATAATCGATTGTAATAATAATAATTATCGTACGATTTATTTACCTTTATCGTTGTTATATCCATGGTGCATTATAGCAGTTTCGCGAGTCGTTTGTAACTTGCCGGGATGAATTTTATTTTTTGACGTTTGCGATTTGTCGATAGTTTTCGGAATGATTTTCGAATAGTCGGTTAAATAATTTTAAAGCAATAATTTAGACTCCTGTAAAAATTTAAATGAAACAACTTGAGTGCAGTGCAATTGTGAGTGATTAAGATAAGATTATTTACGCTTGTTTATATACATTCTCAGAAATTGAATAATATTGCACAATTGTTTTAATGAAAGTGGAGGGGATAGGAAAGCAAAGCAATTGTTGGATTATTAATTAATTAACTAGTATTACATTAATTAATTAATTAGTATTATATTAATTTAGATAAAGTGATTTAATAATGTTGAGGTTAAGTAATTTATTATTATTGTAATTGTTACAAATACATTATTTGAAGTTTCTTTAAATTTCAATAAACAATGTAAAAAAGCACCAAACTGTTATAATTAAAGCCATATTATATGTATTAGCGATTTTAAGTGATTTTTTTGTGTGGAACATTGCTCCGATCTGAACAGAAAACTAAGTAGTTTTTTAATAATTAAAATGTAATGCTATTTTTTTATTTTATTTGAAAGCTTCTAGAATAATTTGAGAATAGTAGGTAGTCATTCCAGAATTTTCTATTTATTAACCCAGTGTAAACCCACATTACTTGTAGATTAATAAAAAAGGATTTTTCTGGAACAATTGCAAGATAACGCGTAGCAATATAGAATGATAAGATTTGTTGTTTTATTGAATGGTCGAAACACAAACATTTCGCAATATAATCTGAAGATTAAAAAAAGATTGAAATAACAAAAGTTAAATTTATTTCAATCGATAATTAAATTATGTACAAAGATCTAAATTTAATATCGCATCCTGTTTAAGCCGATCGATCATAAACTTGCAATCGATTTTTTCTGTAATTCCGTTAAAGCGATCTTGTCGTGGTAATCGATGCCGACAATCTCGAAAAACATCAAACTTGCTGAAATCAGCGTGTCCGGTGATCTTCTCCTAAAATACTGCAAAATAAAACGATTCATTATATCGTTAAGTACTAACATAAAGAAAATACTTTGGCGATATTCCTGCAACTTCCCATAAGATATTGAAAGGCATTTTCATTGGATAATTCTATTAATTGTTTGATATCAATGAAGTAACACTTTCCGCCATACCATAAAATATTGTCTTCGGTTAAATCGGAGTGAATTGATTTAGCTTTTTCGTATAAATTCTTCATCGCATTAACAACCTTAAAATATTTTTTATTAATAATTGGCCAGTTTTATAAAATTTTAACATTTAAACTCCTTCAATAAAAATAAAACATTTTTGCGCCTCTGGATGTATATTTGGTTGCCTACACCGACTACATGCAACCCAATATACATCTATATTGTATTTCATGGTTAAATTACCTGTTGATAAGCTTCAATCAAATCATGACAATCAATATTCATTAATTTATCAGCTGGTACATGATCATCACCAATAAAGGACATAACAAGTACGTGTTGCTTTAAAGCGACGACTTCAGGAGAAGCTATGCCGGCTTCCTTGTGAAGCTGCAAATTGTTCGCTTCATTTTTAGCCAATTTATGCACATTCTTATTATACGTTTTATCTTTATGCCTGCAATTAGTTAAATCGAGGTAACGCATCCAACCGCCAGGATCTTTCGCCTTTTCGATTCTAAGTTTTTTGCAACTATCGCAAGCCGACGGATAAATATCGAAAACTTTGATGGCCAACCCGTTGCCCGTTCCATGGTTGCTATCAGCGTGCAAAATTACAGATTTTTCGCCTGAAATATTGCATTAAAATTCGGTTAAATTGTTAAAATGATAATATTTACCTATACAAACAACTCCGTTGATGCTGTTAAACAGTTTTTTTTTAATCATGCCGTTGATAACGACGTGTGTGTAATCGTGCAAATTTTGTTCGGCTTCAAGGTGATTCTCTTCGTTGTGAATCGGTTGTCGGTAGGCTCGCGGTAAAGATTGCGCTGCTTTAGCAACTGCAACAGTCTTTTGATTGTGGGAACGCTGTTTAACTACATCGTCAAAACGTTGTAACTCTTTACATTCGGATATATGTTCCGTGTCGCCATCGTCGGAATCATCCGCGTAATCTGAGATTGTTTATTATTAAAATAATATATATTTTAGTAAAACTGCTAACCTTTATTATTGGTGTCGACGTATTCCTCTTCATCGTATTCTTGCTGTAACATCAAAGCAAGCTGATAGTCCGTTTGTAGGTTATTTGTATCAATGGGTTCATTGTTTATTTCTTCATTAACAATGTCCTTAAAATTCGTTGGTTTTGGTTTGCTTATATTAACCCATGGTGATGATGACATAGTTGCTATAATTTTGATTTAAAAATACTGCAGGCTGGTTGATTGATAAGCTATATTTATGTTTTAATCCAACATAATATTGTGCAAAAATAGTGGGAATGTGAGTGAGTCATATCAAAACACCTGTTGCATTGAATTTTTACGGATAACAAATTTTATTTATCAATTACAAACTAATTCCCGACAACAATTATATTGCAATTTTTAGATAACAATAAATAAAACAAACTAATTTGATTAAAACGGACGAGAATTCTTACTTACCTTCTAATAGGCGGGAAAATATTTTGTCGAGAAGAAAAAAAAAACCAAAAAATTATATCAATATTTCTTTCATTTTTATATAATAAAATTTATACATACATATACTTTACATTTTTTATTTATACATTTATATAACTTTAATATTTTTTCCATTTTGACAAACATCCGTTTAGTACCGAAAAATAATAATCTAAAAAAATTGCAAGCACACAAAAACACAATTAATACTAGAAAGATAAATAGAAGAGCTATTATTAAAAAAACAAAACATGGAATGTGAAGCTGAGAAATTTCTACTAAACAATAGGATCCGAACAGGTTTGGAAATCGTTTAAAATTAAAAGTTTAAGTATCTAAGTAAGTTCCGACTAAACATTATATTATAAGACACCCTGTGATAGTTTTTAACTTTTAACCGCTCTTAACGTGACTATTTAACGGCTTTATTTGCCATCAATGATATATTCCGAAACCTTGTTGTGATTAAATTAGCTAGCACACAGCCAATTTGAGTATAATTTAATTTAGAGGAAAATAAATATTAATCAGTCTACGAAGGCTCCATCAATTATTTTAATCAATACGAAAATTTTTTATCAACAAGAATCAGTTCTCGGTATTTTCTTTCGAATGTGGTCGGCGTGATTTGTTTTGCAAATTTGAAAAGACACAAACATAAATATTACAAGACAACAAAACATAAATAAATAAATATTTATAGCAATACATTGGTTTGACTTTAAAAGGATTGTTTTTCCGTTCGTAATAATAACAATTGTCTGTTAAATTGTACCTAAGGATTATTAAAAAAATATATTTAATTAAACTTATCACATTATTTGAATTATTTCCCTTTTCTTTTTTTTTTTACAGATTAAGTGTTTTGATGATTATGAGGGTATTGAAATTATACTATCGTAGTTGGAGGCGTTTGAGGTTGAGGGGCGCAACAAAGGTGATACCAATGTTGAGTCCCCTGCTCTATATGTTCTATAAATTCTACCCCTTCTCGACATCACGCCTATAAAAAAATTAAAGATTAATTCATCGCACGCATGATCAAAATCTCTTTAATTCGTCGTTTTTTAACAATCGTAATATTTTTGAAAATAAGCAGCAAATTTTTTGTTAATCGAATTAAAGAGATTTAGTATGAATGGAACAAGGCAACCCAGCAAACCAACACCAGCCAATTTTTATTTAGCATAATTATAAACATGCCGAAATTAATGATAGCACTAAGGTGACTAAATAAGCATTCATATAAGAATAAATATTGAGTGAAATGTTAATAAGGGTGTCGCATTTAAAGCCTTTAAATTTGATAAAGTGAATGGTAACGCTATTTTACTTATTCGGTAAGATAGAGCTATCAATCAGCGTAACACCTTCAACAAAAAAATAATAAATCGTTTCCAGCGCAAAAGAAAATTTATAAATCAACGTTTGTTAATTGTAAACTGAGTAATGTCATGTGGCCCAATGTTAGTGCTGAAAATAATGTAAAACTAGACGATAGACTTTATAAGAAGGTTCCCCAATAACGAATAAAATACAAATATTGTAACACATGCACACCACATTTGCGTAAACTTGCCGTTTACACAAAATATTTTATACTTATGCTTACTCTGCTGAGTGATGTTTCCTGGAATTGCTCTCCATTTAAAATCCGGTGCTTGGCCAATTTCTCCCTGTTCATTGGAGAACCTGCATCACACACGACATGCTTATAACAATTGACCCAATATTTACCATACAATCGTTTATTTAACCATGCAAATATTAGAATTAGTAATGATAATGGGAACTAGTTAGTACGTTTATTTCAGATGCACAAGTAACAATGAATTGGGGGAGTTATTTATTAAAGTATATATAGATAGTGATTACGTTATTATTAAATGACTGGTAACAAGAAAATCCCTTGTTCAAAGATGTAACAAAGGAGGAGAATAGTTGTCGCGCAGCATAGTAAAAGGATTCCAACGCACACAGCCAACAGATATAACTCACCGATATAACTGAGAAGAACTGGTAGGAATATTAGCCCATGTGCTGCTCCAAACAGAACAATACCTGCAAAAATCATTACATTACTTATTTATGCCCAACAATCGGTTCAATTCTAATTCATTAAAAACATAACCTATAACATAATCAGAAACTATAAATAATTTTAATTGATTATAAACAACGACAATTTTAATTGTTGGAAAACTAAACATTACCTAGGTACATCCTGAAGTAAAACACTTGGAAGATTTGACTCTTCGCAAAGGCCAGGACGACGATTCCTCCGAACTTGGTGAGCGTGATGCCCGAAAAGACGGAACTGCCCATACGTGTGAGGCAGTCGGCAGCACGTTGCTTCCTTGTAGGTTGCACGGATACCGAAAAACTATGCACTAAATGCGAACAGAATTCGACGGAAATTCCGACCGCCATTACGAGATTCACGAGCGACACCGCGTTCAGCGTGATGTGCCACCAGTACATCAGTCCGCCCAAGTTCACAACAATCATCGAGATTGTAATCACCACCACCAACGACGAGAATATGTCCAGACCCATCAGCACAAAAGTCACGACGAAAATCGCCGTCAAACTGATGCCCAGGCTTTGCAGCGTGTCGGGCCACATCGTTAGGTATTGTTCATAGAAGACGTAAAACACCGAATACGGAAACACCTCGACTTTTTCCCTGATATTTTCCTTGGCCAATTTTTCGTTGATAGAGTCCGTTATGTTCCGGCTGACCCCGCGTGCCGCACGCATGCTCTCGTAGTAATCCTCCGACGTTTTCAGTATAGTGTGATAAGCCATGAAATACGAAGCTCCCACCGTCGATAATCTGGTACCGTTACTCATCTTGTAATTAACGCCCTGCGCATATGCAGCGTGGCCGCCTTTCGCACACGCTGAATCCGGATTATCTTGCAAGAAAAACGGAATGTATTTCTGGAAGGCCGTAGAATTCGGGCGCTTGTTATACGTTTCCAGCATTATGTTACACTGCGCACAATTTTTACCTAAAACATTAAAAATGTATTAAAATGCAAGTTTTAAAATTTCACATCATTATTTATGATGTGTAAATATATCATTCCAATAACAAAGATAAAAAACAATTAATTAAAATTAATAATTAAAAAATATTGAAATTCTTTAGTTGGTAGCACTAAGCAGTGTTGCAAACATCATAATTTTGCATTGCATTCAAAATAGAACAAAGTGAAAAGAGTTTGTTCTTATTAGCTCACTTCACTTTGTTCTGAATTCAATGCAAAATTATGTTTTAACTTTACTTAAACAATAAATGAATTTTTAAAATTTGTGCATTATCATCGTAAGTTTTAGTATTATATGCAAATTATTCTATTTTAGAAATCACAACCTTAATAATAAAAAAATAATTCTTATTTAACTTTAGATTACCTCCATTGTGCGAACAGAAATCACCGTTGGTGGTGTTATATTTGCAGCAACTTCCGGCGGCGGACCAATCGATGTAATCGTCCAACCAACTACTGCTCGGTCTGGCAATATAACTATTAGCCGGAATCTTGCTGGCCACGTATATTTGCGTAATCAACGAGTCGACATCGCAATACTGGCCGCCGCATATCATATTCTGTTGGCTCGCCACGCTGTAATTCAACCCGCTTTTAACAACGAAATACATCGGAGGTCCAATGCTCAAATAATCCTTGAGGAATTTAAAATATTTCAACACGAAACTGTCTTCGGGCATCGAGAGTTCCTGATCCAAACCGATTTCAATGTGAGGCGTAACGGCTATCGACGAGCACAGCACGCCGAAAAATACAATCATAACAAAGCCGCGGACGTAATTGTTCATCAGCAAGGGCACGTAGATTTCCTTAAAGAACGTGTAAAGCAATCCCTCGGACGGCTGCGAATCGTTCGAGTCGTTTTTCTTTCCGCGCAGGCAACAAAGCACGTCAAACCTGTTGTTGGTTTGTCGTACCGTGTCCAGCGATAACAATCCGACGAAACACGTTATTTGCAGCAGGAAATCGAAAAGGAGCGCCATGCCGGCGTACAGCGCAAAAGCACGTACGGCGGGCATATCCGATAGGCTTCCTGCAACGAAAACATTTATTTTGAGCATTCATAATTTTATTGCGTATTTTGTAAGCGTTAATAAAATAACCTTACCCAAAAAGAAACAGCAACTCTCGGAGACGCTCGTTAATAACATGGACGGCCCCACCTGCCCCAAAATACGCCCGATATGTTCGGCGTGAGTTTCGTTCGGCTTCCTCATTTCCCTCTGGTGCGTTTGCACCAAAATGAAGATGTTGTCGACCCCGACGGCCAACACCAAAAACGGAATGACTTCGATGATGATCAGCGTTGCCGGTAAACCGAGAAATCCGAAAATCCCCACCGATGATGCAACGGAGGCAAGCACAATGCAAACGCCTCCTAATCCCAACGTAATTTTACTGTCGATCAGCAACCGACTGTACTTGTTGATGTGGCCCAACGATACGGCAATGTAAGCGAACATAATCAGGTAAGAAATTAGAATGGTGATGACGTCCGATTGACTCTCTCGGTCCAATTCGTCTTCGATGGACCGTTCGCTGGTGAATGCGATATCCATGAAGTCGGGTTTTTCGTTTTGCGTGTAGTTTTTCATGAAATCGACAAAATGGCGTTCCCATTCCATGGCCGGCGATAATTTCGTTTTGTTGTGGTAGTTGTTGACGAGGAACGTTAGTATAACGGCGGTGGCGTCTTTATAGTGGGCCGTTTTTGATAAAAATTGGCCAGGCTTTAGAAAGCCGCCGAAGGCAATCGCCGGATCAACCGGACCACCATATTGAGCCAGACAATCGGGATTGTAGGCATTTCTGCAATTAAAAATGTATTAGAATTTCATTTTTA